>BOPM01001020.1:20725-47336 GCA_022179025.1 Porites australiensis | reverse complement strand
GTTAATCAAATGTAAAACTCTGAGTCAGAGTAATAAAAAACTGTCCAACGTTTGAAGTTTATTTTATTAGTGTAGTCTACAGAAGAGAACACTTCTTTAATCAAAGCGAAAAATTTTAACTACATAGACATCAACAAAATAGGCCCATTTGACCGTAACAATCGCAACTCGCGTTTATCTTGTTGACTCCAGTTCCACACTTAACGAGCCAACCTAACAAAGGGACAATGCATGTTTACAGGTAACTTCTAGCGACACATTGAACAACACACAGAACAGAATTGTGACAGAAAATCCTTTATGTAAAGTCTAAAAGAATAATTTCTTTCTGCAGCAAAAATAACCAGTAAGAACCGTTAAAGCAATTTGGACGCTTATCACAACACAATGAGAAAAACAACACTCAGATTTGACTAACGCTTGAATTAGACGCATTCAGAAAAAAAAATGCCGACTTGATTAAAACTTGACAAATCGATGACAAAACTGGCTTGGGAATGAGTATACAATAGGCCTTTCGAGAGTATTATGGTATTTTTGAAAAAGGCCTATAGCCGTGTGAATTACCACAAGCTAGACCCAGAATAAATTTTAAAAGTACCGGGAAAGAATCATACAAACTTTCAAAACTTCTCGGTGGATAAAAGCAAAGAAAGTTGAGGAAAACTAGTGTTAAAGAATTGCTAGCACAAGAACCATTTAAACACCTAATATTTGATTGCTCAGTGATGTTGATCACCACCATCAGTTTGACAAAACTAATGAATTTGCGAAGACTACGATAGCTGTTTTGCACCCGCTCGTCACGATTAAAGTTAAAATAGCGAAAGACCGCGAATTCAAACTTTTTAAAATTTCTGCGGCAACTAAACTTACGGAAAACTAGCAACGTTATTTCGGCGACTAGATTAATTTGGGTTTATTGCCAGCAATTAATGTAAACTAGGGCTTAATAGGCCAAAAATATAAGTTGAACTTAGGACAAACCTGGTATCTTCGAAGAGGCACAAGCGAATCTTAGCTGGTGGTGACATTTGATCCAATCCAGAAAAGACAGCGATCGTTTGAGATGAGTTTGGTCCTTCCAGTGTAAGTTAACTGTCTAAACAACAGTTCAATCAACTCGAAATCAGCGTCTTCCTTTTGTACAGTTTCTCGATTAAAATTCATTCCAACTCGAGAAATACTCGTGTTGCACATGCAAAGTAGCATTACCAAAGTTTACCAAGATGTGATTATGCGCATGTTGGATTATTTTTCACAAGTTTTACTGGCCTTTGTGTTCGGTACAACAATAAAAACATCTACTATTGATGTTTATTCATATGCAATTAACGCTTAAAATTCTACCATTCAAAGACTAAACTTTTGTTAAACCGCTAAAATGTATAAAAAAATATTTTTATAAAAAGGAAAGGATCATCGCACTTTTTCAAAGAACTGTGGCCCTGGACAATCAGTGCTCAACGAAGACTGTGTTAAAACTGCTAGAAACGTTGTAATAACGATTTAATCAAAATCTTTTGATGAAGTTCATTGACGCCAAGAAAGATTGAAAATTGAACAAAAGGTCAGCAAACAGGAGAAAACAGACTTTAAAACTTTTTCAACGTTTTCTGGTCCGAGGAAGAAACCGGAACTGGAGATTCCTTAATCGTTCAAGAAAAGCTAACAGTCATGAAAGAATAGTCTAACTCTGATATAAGACGTGAAGAAGATCAGAGATCGGACTGCAATAGTTTCCTGTTTTGCTTGTTATTCAAAGTTACAGTTTTCAAATATAGCATTTTTTTATTAGCCAAGGGAATCGAATGAAAGAGTGCTAAAAGTTGCTTTTTTAGCATTTCTATAGTTTTGGAAAAGACAGAGCAACTTTCTAACTATAAAGATGATCAGGCGTTTATATTGCGCCCAACAAATGCTTGATGAAAACATTCCTATATTTCCCGTGCCGCTCGGGAAATGCTTCTGATTGGTCAGTTTCTGCTACTGAAACCGCGACCACCTCTCATGAGGTGACCACCTCCCATGAGCGTCTATTCAAAACGACAATTTTTTTTTCAGTCAAGGTCCTATAATTAAAACCTCTTGTAAACGACGGCCTCTATTAAGCGACCTCGACTACTTTTTAGGCCGACGGTTTAATACTTTTTCATTGTTTTTAACCTCTTCTAGGCGACATTTAACAAATGGTCTGATCTCTATATATGCAATATGTACTGCACAACTCAGCCAGTATACGACGAACTTTGCATGGAATTGTGGCTAACGTTTTAGGAAAGAGAAAAATTTAATCTACTAAGAGAAGTAGGTAAATAGCGAAATTGGTAGTTGATTTTCCCCAAAATGTTACTGAATTTTTGGGTGTAACTCTATCAGATTTGGTCAGAATTTCCAAAACGAGGTATCAGTGGAAACGGATCTATCTTTGCTGGCAAAGCTAAATGGATCCAGGAAGGAAAATATACATCGATCTTTATGAAACGAAAACAACAAAAGGTCGTCAAAGGATTAATAATCATCGTATTTAGGTGGTGACTTACACGAGATTCAACTGTAATTTTTCTACATCAAATAAAAGTTATCTGAAGAAAGTCAAATAAAGAAGATTGAACACCAGTTTGTCCGGCATCATAACTTCCATCAGAAACTCATTGGTCATAGCCGGGGTTCCTACTTCCACCAAACCTCTGAAAAGCTACTTAAACATTTGCTTCTCCAAACAAAAATTCGAGCGCGATAGTCATGCCATAATATATGCACAATTTCGGCTGTCTCCCATTATCGTCCATAAAGCCGGTCGTTTCTTTTGGTTACGATACGCTGAGAAACTTAGGTTAGAGAATGGGAATGTCCATCCACGAAGGGAGGGATAATTAAGGGCGAAATCCAATTGCAAGCAAAGTTTGTAAGAACATTCGCACTGCATCAAGGCCAAACAAGTTCCACTAACGTATGAGTTTCCTTCTTCTGATCGACCCGAAAAACTCCAATGCTTCCCTTTTTTATTCTGCACTCAGACTTTGCCTGCAACGACTTTGCATTTAATTATCCGTCATGCACGATTCAGGCTCCCACTGGATTTCTGAGGGTGGGGAATGTTTAGATCATTTGACAGGGCACGGTTTCAATGTAGCCCTTTCCTTTCTCGTTTGCAGGCTTACAAGGGGACACACTTTACACGTTTGAGCTTACGGGATGAAACTACTATAAACAATGAAACAGATGGAATATTACTCTGGAATGTTTTAATTTAAAGGGATATCTTAGACTCATAACTTACTTATCTGCCAAATGTAAGAAGTAAAAAACATCGTGGTTTACAGTCACTTTTACCGCAAACGACAGATCAGTCACGTTGAGAAATTCTCAAAATAGAAAATATGCAGATAAAACAGTTAAAACCAATTCTTATGGATAAAACGGATATGAATCCCCTGATTCCCGTGTAGTTATGATGAACAATAAACAAGTGAAGGAAAACATTGGTCAAGTGGTACAAATCCACACTTTCCGTAAACATGACTTTATAAAATGGTCCTCTGTATCTCTCTTTTCTTTGAAGTATAAGAGATAAGCAATAATTCCTTTCGATAATCCTTTGCATAACAAATAAAAATATATATATATAAAAGATTATTATTCTTTCCTCTTATATACATTAGCGAAATATCTGTCAAAATCATACCAGTTTTCTAAAGTCTACGCCGGCGATTACAAGAGACAAGATGATTTTAGTTCACTATCCATGAAATCCATCTTGCTCGAGCTTTCGCGTTAACATTTCTGGGGTGGTCTTAGTTTTGAAAATTGGCTTGAAGCTTAAAATAACTGAAATACTGATCTTCTAGCATTTTATTTGACCTGTTTTCGTACTCCAAAAGCTTTAATTTTCTGTATACAAATAAAATACTAGAGCATCTAATAAAGAAGTGGAGTGATGACGTCACAAAAACTAAATTTGTGAAATTAAGGGATTGGTTGGCATGTTCAGAAAGAGCAAGATGAAAAGTCCACCTTGCCAAAAATCAGCCTGTTAAAACAAATTGGTAGGAAACAAACCTCCATAAGACGAACACCTCGCTAAAACAGGCACCAACAGGTGTGGAAAATTGCTGGGCAAATTTCTAGACATTTTCAAGAATTCAAGACTCTGTACGAATCTAGACTACGAGTAGTCTCCCATTTTTCCTAAGGGATAGTAGAGCGAGCTCGCTCTACTATCCCTGACTTAAAATGAGACTACTCGTAGTCTAGTACGAACCCCGCATATACATCAATCTAAAATCGGCTTGGATCGTGACGTTTACGATCCAGGCCTATTCCATAATTTGAATTAGAATTTTTGTGACATCACACTTCTCTCTATTCTCTGTATATTTGCAACTTACAAAACAACAAAGAGACTGGGCCAAGTTAACGTTCCCAAAGACCTCTGGGATCATCCTACTGAGGACACACTGTTAGGGAGCTTAAACAACGACGACGGCGACCACAACCAGAACGGCAACAAAGCAGTAGGTTTATTGAGCAAAACAACAACTTTGCACGTGCATCACGCTTTTTTTGTACATTTCTTTGCCGTCACTGCACGACTACGACGTGAAAGTGCCTAATTTCACGTTTTGTAGAGGACGTGAACAGAAGGCAACGACTTTCTTTTTCTCCTCCTGAACCTCGATATAGTCTTTTAGAATTCAATTCCAGAAAAAATTGCCAACAATTGACGTACTGAACGAGAAGGAATAAGCGCGATAAAGTTTGAAGCGGCGCAACTGTAGGTGACGTTTTCGTAGCCATCGCCGTCGTTGTTGCTTGAGCTCCCTTCCCCTGTCCTAGTAACCGTCCCAGAAGTCTTTGCGAAAGTTAACCCGGCCCAGTCTTTTTCTAGTTTCTAAAGTGGCGAACTTTCTTCATATTGCCTATTTTCTTGCCTTCATTTCATCTTGGACAAAACTAAAGGCGTCAGCTTTACCGGATTTCCCAACGAAAGAAAAATCCGCCTTTTGACTTGGTGCTGGAAGTCTCAATGGTACTGCGGAACCACCACTTAGAACAGACGGGTGAATTATTGGGTGAGAAGTATTAGGAAAATTCGAAACGTAACGGTTTGCCGGTGGTAACGCATTCCCAACCAACGTAATATTAGGCGTGACATTAGGTTGCATAGTATTGTTGCGTGACAGCGTACTTAAATCTTCGAAAGTGCCACTGCCAGAAGTTACTGGACTGTAGAAAGTACCTGTAAAACCAGATAATCCAGGATTGACAATACTTCCATTTGACGAAATCAAACTGCTTTCGCAACTTGTAACTTGAGGAGACTGTGAATCACTCTTTGACTTGGTGTTATAACGTTGTTCTCCGACGCCTTTAGCTGCAGTTTTTGAAGTCTTAGGCGTGGAACACAAAGGATCGAAAATATCTGTCACGCTACCTTCGACATACTGTTGATTAAGCGTGACAGGACCAGGTACCTTATCTCCCATTGTCACAGAAAACAAGTCATCTAAATCTGTCCTTGAACTTCGCACCAGCGAGGAATCGTTATTTCCGTCAGAAATATCAAATACTTGGAACAAGTCGTCTTTCAATAAACGCTGAGAATGTTTCATAACAGCAGCGGGAGATTCAGGGTGTTTAGTACTTGAGGTGTCTTCCTTCTGCAAAGCAAAGGAGAGGAAAACGTTTTTAGTAAGCAAAAGCGGGAGGGGTATACCTAAACCTCTCAAGATAGGTAGTTAAGAAAAAGCAATGTTACAAGCCATCCACAAAGATGTAAGGAGGAAGACCCTCTGGTGACAAATGCTAAACGAGGGTCCCTTGCATAGTACACAAGTCAGAATAACACCTCTCGTACAAAACGCTGTACATATAGTAACTGTTTTACGAAACCTAATCAAAGGATACCTTCCGAAGGAGCATCCGAGAAGTAACGAACTAAATCATGTGTTTGTACATGCTCTGCTAATCTTTGTTTTCTTTTCTCTTTATCTTATGCCTGTGAAAGTGAATTTACTTTGGTTAACTGTTCTCTTGTCGAACGCTAGTGAACAACACGCTTAACCTACTAGCCAACAGGCTCAAATAATCAAACATTGCTTAAATAAATAACACTTTACAATGTTTTGAAGTCCAAATCACTAACTTCACCATATAAATCAACATTGATTTATTTATTTACAGTGTGTATTTATTTATGACTCGCCCTCAGTGATTTATACATACAAAATAAAAAGAACGTAAGAAAATAGTCTCACCGCGTGCACACTCATTCCAGAAAATAAAGTTCTGGTGTCATCCGGCACAGACTGCTGTAATGCAGGATTAGTAACCTGGAATGACGAAAGATGATGGTTAATTGAAAAGAACGGTTTAACCGCAGCAGGACTGATCAGCTCAGTCGGCAGAGCGCTTGATTGCAGAGCGGGAGATCGCGGGTTCGATTCCCGGGTCCGGACCAATACTCAGGGTCTTCAAGCAACTGATAACTGCAAACGGCTGGACCTTCACGGGGGGCGGATGACTTTGCACTGCCATGCTTTGTGATTAGCTCAAATCTTACTCCACAAATCGTAGTAAGCCACAACTAATCGAAACTTGTTAGTACGCGTTTTCCCGTCCTTTACAATGCAACGTAGTATTTTGCGTTCTGATTGGTTTATTAGATTTTCAGCGCCTGTTCCAATTGGCTAAAGTATTTACCCTCGTTTTGGTTTTTGGCGAATTGAAGACCTCTCTAAACAAATGCTGTAATAGGCCATTTTTTATTTACCTTTAGCGTTTTGTTAAAAGCGAGGTAGTCTTTCTGCTCATCCTTTCATATTAAGATAAGTTTTCATATACATGCAAGTTAAACTCACTTCTGATGAAGAGGCCAGCAGGCCTCGCTTTGATAGGTCAGAAAGAGTCACACGTAGCAAAGTAATAATATGTAAACGATAAAAACTCTTTCTCTTCAAAAAGAAGTTCAAACGTTTTTGACTTAAGAATTTTCGCAATGAAATTTCCTTTCTTTCAATACATCAGTTGAGCAATTAAACAGGCAAATGAAGCAAAAACTCACGTACATTATCCAAGTTCAATAGGTCACGACTCTGTACTACTCTTGATACTTCTGAATCATTCACAGTTGTATGCGAATCTAAGAAAAAAAAAGAAAGTCACCCAACCTCGTCAGGAGGAGCAGCCTTGCACTCAGGCCAGTTCGCGCTATCCGAGTTACCAGAGGAGGCTCGGAACCGAGTACGATAGCGCGTCCCGACAAGCTTGACAGGTGGCCACAATTTTGCTCTCCTTGCAATAGGAACTCTTCCCCCCTCACCCCTCCCCCATCTAAAATCTCCTCTCCTCTAACCCCTACGTAAGGTCTACGCAGGCTATCATCCCCAGCTTATTGTTGGGCCGAACTGAGGGTAGGCTGCGAGCAGTCTCTCTTTTTCGTCAGATTTAGTGAGAGCAATGCACGCGCGCGGGAGCGGCGAAGCCGCGAGACGCGCGAAACGAGGGCGGCATCAGTCACACGCGTGGCCATTTACGTGTCTCGCGTTTTGCTCGACGGACTACAGAAAAAAGAGAGACTGCTCGTAGTCTAAACTGAGGGCCACAGGGCAAAGAAGAATTATTTTTGAGGCTGGGTCCTCCTTACCCTGGCTCCAGAGGTCTGTGGATAAAATAAACCGTGTTCATGGTTTGATAAAGCTCCCGAGACCGGAAAAAACTTCTGAAACCCAGGATAGGCCCCCTCTTATTTTAGGGACTGGATGAATGGAGCCCACACTTACATAAAAACCTGAATCCACTACTGCATTATGTACAAGTAAAATGCTGCAATAAACTCACTTTTCTTGACTTTTTCATTGTGCGCTTTTGCTTTGATTATTGACAGAATCTGAGGAAGAGTATGAGGTAACACATTTATAACAAACAGAAATTAATAAGTCCGCCAATCACAAGACTAATGCCTTTTGAAGGTGGCAATTGGAAAGGATCAACATCACTACCCTGCAGTGCAGGCATATCGTCGACATTTTTCCAGCCAGTGAGCCCTCAGTATTTCCTGTGTGTATAGTTGCAATATCCTTGATTTTGAAAACAGGGGAAGACTGGGGAGGGTAGCAAGTGCAATCGATAGGGTGGGAGTAAGGTGAAAGGACAAAGTACAAGGGAGGGAGGGAGAAAACATGCCTGTCCCCCCTCATCTGTTGGCTGAATTTTAATCTCTGAAATGAGAACTGTGAACTATATATCCACTGATCCAGCCATTTTCCTCATCTAGTTCTTACAAGGAATGTCTAGTGTAACTAGTCACTTTGTTTGCGTAAAATAAACCCAACGGTTGGCTCTTCTAGGATCCACTTGAATAAAAACCATAAAGCAGGAAACTAATTGACTGGAAGGTTCCTTTGTCTTTGCTAAGGTCTTTACTAGTGACATCAAAATAGGTTTTGGTACAACTTCTGACTGCCCTAGAAGGGCCCCAAGATTATTTACATGAAGCTCAGAAACTTTAAGGAAAAAAATACTACAAATTTTCTTTTGGCAGCCAAATGAAATCCCCTCTATCGAAGTGACTCAAAAAAGAAATGTGTTAGGGCATAAAATATTAGCCTGTGATCTGGCTCTCTTGTGGGGCATAAGAACAATATCAAAGATTAAACTAAAAAGTATTCAAAGGGGAATTGAACAGCTCTTCAGCTCTTTGACAACTTTGGATGCATGCTCATAGTGGTGGGAAGAAATTCCCATCTCCTGGCCCTTAATTGACAACCTTAACCCTGTCAACTTGTTTTCAAAGCACTTGTTTACGTTTAGTGGTTGTGTAGCACAACAAAACAAATCATGGGATGTATGGGAGGAGGCTTATTACAAAGAAGAGATTTAATAATAATATTATCCTTGTTGACTGCCAGAGGTGGGGAGCTGACTGCAGTACATGTTTTCCCACTAACCTTTTGAGCTTTAGATAGAACATGACCACTATCTGTTTTCGTTATTTCGTGTAGATTGGTACAAATGTACGACATCCTTATGGCCACTTCAGGGATGTCACTCTTCAAGAGGTGATCCAGAACATGAAGTGATTTCTAGAAGAAAATTCAGCATTATATATTAACAGTGGAACAAAGGCAGTTCAAATTTATTTATTTTTTAAAAATTCAAGACAGAAAGAAAAGAGCAGAGCTGATATATTGATTTTTAAAATTTGAGAAATGAAAGGCTTAATGCAAGAATAACACCTTGAGTTTTTGTTCATTTTTGAAAGTGTTTCAAAGTTACTGAATTTTTGCATGTGACTTTTGATTTAGTGGACAAACACCAGCTGAAACACTGTTCTGAACTTTTTTTCGCTGGTTTAAGCATTTTACTTGAGAAATAAAGAAGGCAAAAACTGAGTTGGATAGCTTTGCATTTTTTTGTTAAAATCAGAAACAAAAGAAACTGATTAAGTTCTTGTTTAACAAAATCAACAGAGCGGGAAATTCAAGTTCAGTATGAGTAACAATGATGTTATAATCCTTTATTGACAGATTATCAGTAGCATTTTTTGCCGTAGTGCAGTAGGTTGACTGCGCCAAAAGTTTGCACATAGCACATCTGGCACTAGTTTGAATTGTGGCTGTCTCTTTTTTTGATAACTCCAATAAATCCCAAATATTGACCAATGAATAAGAATGTGGACTTGCAGGAGTGTTCAACTTACCAACTGCACCTCAGTGACTGGTTCCAACAGTCTGTCATTAAGTGCACTGAACACTTTCTCAACATTCAAAGAAGAACACCTTCAAAAACAAAAAATTAACATGGTTACAACTCCTCTGAAACTCTTATCTATTTTTCTTTGTATTATTTCAAAATACAGCCTTGTGATACGTCGGGAAACCACAACACCTTGTGCCAACCACAGGGTCAGAAACAGTCCCTTCCCAAAACAAGAACTGATAAGACAGACTGCACACAACTGGGGTCTACAACCCATACTCGTTTTGAACAGTAGCGTGGAATTCTGGTAGTTTCTTTGAGTATTTTGGATGGGTGCAATTGCCAAATGACATAATACAAAAGGTTGAAAAGACAACAATACCCACACCACAAAATAAAAGTAAACCAAAATAGTTTCCTCAACACAAAGAAACACCTACATTTCTTTATGTCCCCTTGAATTAACTATGAGGAAGAATGAAGGAGACAAGGCCAATGGCTGTAATGTCACCAACCAATAAAGTGATAAACTGGTGAACTGAATCAAAATCTTCAAGAAGATCTTGCCTTTTTTGAAGACCCTCCTCCTTGCACATTCTTCATGTATACTAAACAAGACCTGGTTCATCAAGATGTATTAGAGCAACATGATGACGATTGCTTTTGGAGTGATAATTGAATCACACAACATAGATAAGTGAAACCAAAAGAAAAAGCTAGAAAAGAGCTGGACACCCTTAAAATTTCAGCTTGAATTGAAGGAAGAGTTAAGCTTATTTTATTTAAAAAATTCATGATTAGGTTGGTGCAAGAGAGGATAGCTTTTACAACAACTAAGTGATGCCCTAGTATCAGATAGTGTGACAGCTTATGCTGATCTTTACATTGCATTATACTACTATATGGCCCAATTCAAACGTCAAAGTTTTCATTTACCAAACCTGATACCTATTTAGATCGACCTAAATCAGGGGCACCCAACGTCAAGTTTTGGAAAATATCTGTTCAGAAAACAATTTGCGATCTGGAATTTTCAAAACATTTGTTACAAAATTTCTTGCTTGGCTGCCTCTCCTAGGATTCTCGAACATCTTAAAAATGGTATAATCGCCCATTTTTAACGGTTTTTTACACTAAAAAGGTCACCTAGAATTTTTGGGAGCCTTTTTTCTGCCTGAAATTTTCAAAAAGGTAAGTTTTGATCCCTATAATTTTCGGATCACTAGACTTTCAACTAGGAAATCCGAACAGATGAAAAATTTTTAGATGATAAACATATGCCTATATCTACCGTTTAAATACTAAAATACGTTCAACAATGCTATGTTTCAGTGGTTTTGAACTATATTCTCGATGGGTGCCCCTATTAAAATGATACAAGTTCGATGGTTGATTCAGCTTAATTATTAGTGAGACTCAATCGTAGTTACTAAAACAAGGAATGACCTACAATGACCCACAATGACCTACAATGACCTACGATGACCTACAATGACCGAACGAGGGGACCTGAAAATACGCTTTAGATCCCTGTAATAAGCTAAAATGAAGATTTTAGAAAAAGACAAAAAAAAAAAAAAAGACCAGGGACATGTGTGCATAAACGTATCGCGTTTAGTCTACTGCATGACAGCCCAAATGATGACAGCATCTCTAATTATTACGCTTGGAGATAAATTTACAGTGTAATAATACCTTATTATAGGAAATTAACGCTCCACGAAATTAAGGTATTGGAAATTAATGCGACTTAAATTAATGCGAATTTCAACGATTCGCGTTAATTCCATGGAGCGTTAATTTCCTATAATAAGGTACATGTATGATGATAATGAAAACCATCCCTTGCAACCTTTCCCGTTAGTTGTGTTTTGTGTTGTCTTTTTTTCAAACAAATTAAACAAACACAGTCACCCCAAGTGGGGAGGAGCGTTGCGCGACGACACTAAAAACGGCTGTGTAGCAGACTAATTCTAACCCTGTTTAAGAGAAAAATTGTTTATTTAAGTACCCTGGCCTGTATAAGACATCATAAGACCCTTTACCGTAAATGATCTAATAAACGCCCGGGGTGTTAATTTAATTTTAGGGGTCCAAGTGGGGGCGTTTAATAGATGGGAAGCGTTTAAAAGAGAGAGGCGTTTATTCTCGTAACTTATTTTAACGAACTCAGCATAACTGTATACAGTATGCTTTCGGCTAAAAACGTTTTGGTGTTAACAGAATCTCGACTGTGGGCCTGACGGCTTATCTAGAAATTGAACATGACATAGTACACAGACTGATGTTAATCAAGCAATGAAATTAATAAATTGATTGATTTCGCTCTATTTCGCCATTTCCTATTTTTGGGGGACAATTTTCAAGGGGGGGCGTTTATTAGACAGGGGGCGTTTAATACTAACTTAACAGCGTAAGGGGCGGGGGGCGTTTCTTAGATAAGAGGCGTTTATTTGAGAGTGGGCGTTTATTAGATCGTTTACGGTAAGTGGCTTCCGGTCCAACAAGATGCTCTGTTTGTAACGCTAAATAGTAAAATCCATATCCTGCTCAGCAGCCCATACCCATCTAGGCAACCTAAGGGAGTGCCTGGATGACCGTTAACACAGGGTATAATAGTGTTACCGGTAAAAACGCGATTGCAATAATTTATTTTCAAGTTTCTCAAGTTACCTGAGATCAGGCTTTATTTTTGTTTTGCCTTTTCAAAATGTGCTTGGCAATTTAATACCATGAGCCTAGTGTCACGTCCAAGCGTGACCCACGACAAACATAATTGTCTGTCATTTTCTAGCTCATTGTAGGGCTTATTTTAACTCATTTTAGCTCGTAGCAGCTCATAGTAGCTCATTGTAGATCATTGTAGGTCATTGTAGGTCATTGTAGGCCATTGTAGATCATTGTAGGTCATTCCTTGTTTTAGTAACTACGGAGACTAAATTCATGTTCATGATGTACAATGGTCTACAATGCTTACCCAGTAAAAAGAAATAATTATAGTTATTTATGCATTAGGTTCAGCACATGAGAAGTTCGATGTATAAAACAAAGTTGGCCTCTACCATTCAAATTCCCATGTGGGCCACTTGATCTTTATTCATGGGTCGACCCAAATACTTAATACTTAATTGAAGGAATTAGGTTCGGTACATGAAAAGTTTGATGTTTGAACTGAGCCTACGAACCAAAACTGCTAAGCCAAACTTATTCAAATGCTGCCTTTCTGACGTATGTAATTCATCAGTTAGATTCAGCACATGGGGGACACAGCACTTGAACAAGGGCTAAACCTCTCTGACAGACATTTTTGCCTTTTGATTTTTGCACAAATACATACATGTAGGGTACACAGCAAGTTTACCTTCTTGTGAACTGAACCAAGTCTTCCTTTGAGGGCACAGCACGGATTCCACCCTCGGAAGTAATCTTATTGACAAGATGAGCTTCTACAGATAATCCATTCTCTGAATCTGTTGAATCTTCATCATCTGATGGCCTAACAACATTGAAATTTGAAGACATTTAAACACTCCATCAATAAAATAAAGTAACACAAAAACAACCAATATTCTTTTGCAATCCCCCCTTTTGTAATAAGGAAGCTGGTTAGAAAACAAAGGATTAACATACTTTGTGAAGATTTCACGAAGATTTCAAAAATTCACAGTTTAAACCAATCAGAAGCATAGTAGAGACAGCAGTAAAGTTAGCATCTTTTTGCATTCCCACATGTCCATTGCGCTTTTTTCTTTCCTTCTTATCTGGACCATTACTTAAATTTAACAGAAAACTTTGAATAAAATTGTTCTTACTCAAGAGTCACTTGGCCATCCAGAAAGGTCTTAAAACCTGTTGGAAAAAAATGGGAGGCAGGTAATATCAAATAAATATAAAATATAAAATAACATGTAAATCATTCCTTAGTGCTTTCAAGGGGCAACGTAAGGTTATTCTAGGGAATTACAGCGCTTACTGTTTTCCACCTCTTGACTTTTACCTTAAAATCTCCTGGTTGTAGGAGTTGTGTGACATCTTAAAGCACAACCCTTACAACTCTCTCCTTTAACCCTTTAAGTCCCAATAGTGACCAACAGCAATTTTCTCCTAACAATGTCCATACATTGTCAAGAGATAAGGTTGTGAGAATATAAAAAAATGATCACGAAAGAGAAAATGCCTTGATGTTTTATTAAATTCTCTCAACTAATTCTTGGAGATCAGTTTGGAGAATTTGTATGTGGATACTGGAGCTTAAAGGGTTAAGGTTAACTTGAAAAACATTGGTTTACTTCATTTTGACTTATTTGGGGATTTATTTTTGCTGCCAACAGCCAATCAAAGTAAAAAAATTTTGTTGCAGGCAAACAAGAGAAGCTCACAGTCCTAATCTCCAGGCTGCTGTTACGCATGCACAGCACATTATGCAGCCAGTTTCGTTTAGACTTCTACTAAGAATGAATGGAACGCGCACAACGAAGGAGCGCAATCTGATCACAGGCTTTTGGACTTAGTATCACCTGTAATCTGATCATGCCTGTTTTGACCATTCATCTATCACATGAAACTTAGTCAACTTGCCCAAATCACAGCATTTGAGCAAGAGCATTTTGACCTTCAAACATTGTTACCTGCACTCCGTAACTATGGTTATTCCTAGTTATGGTTATAACTATATCAGTTAGCATGAGATAGGAGGGATACTTTATATAAGATATTCCACCTACCCTATCCCAGCTAGGAATCATTTAATTTACATTTCAAATGACTATTTCTTCAACACAAAAGGACAGCGCTCTCTTGATCTTAATTATGACACAGTTTTTACACCCCAATAGTAAGCTGTTAATTAGTACTACAATCATATACTTTCTACTACATTTCATCTCACATTACAAGGCACAGAAAGTCTGATCTAAATTATAAATTAAGTAAGTTTAAAAGACTACTCTCAAATGTACAAAATTATTCGCATAATTTTTAGTTATTACTTAAAAATGACTAATAAAAGAACAGGAAAATTGCCTTAAAGCCAATCTCCATAAGAAGGAAAACAACAGTGTAAGAAGTTAAAAATAAATGGGCTTCCTGAGGTGTGTAGAGCAATAATAATATTAAACACACTAAAATCGCTACCTGAGTCAGCACTTGCAACATCAACATAGTTTATAAATGCAGTGCCTGATGTCTCTGCGGGCAGCGTATTTTCCTTCTTATTTTTTGGTTTTAAACGGTTTGCTGCATCTGGAAGATGTTCAGCTAAGTTTTTCACTGAGTCTAGCCACGTTTTGCTCTCTAGAAAAAGGAACAAAGAGGACTGAAGTAAATCAATTTATCATAGGACTCCAACATCAAAATCAGTTAATAAATACCTACTTGCTGGCTGAAGAGGTGAATTTCCAAATCCCTCCATCTTCTTTCCTGTTGGCCCTGTCATTGCTGAAACAATTTTTTAAAACATAATAATTTATTAATAAGGTACAGTACAAGAGTGTAAACAGTGGACAAGCATGTGGTTATAGAAAACAATCATTCAACTGGCAGAAAAAGCCTATATATTACGTCAACTTGCAATACTTGTCCATGAATAATTTTTAAAATTCGCTCTAACCCAGTATGGTGTTTATAATTGCTTTTAAAGGTAATAAATTGTTTACATTTTTGCTCATCAGCAAAGGAGTTAGCCCATAGAAGTTGTTGACAAATAAAAAATAGTCAGATTAAGTTCAAAAGTTAAGAGGGTTGGTTAAATGTAAGTGCCAACACAAAGAATAGCTGGATATGAGAGAAGCAGGGGGCATTACCAGAAGGTTAAAAATATATTACAAACATTGACAAGGAGTTGTATTCAGCATTAACAAGAAAAAAAATCCAGCTATTGGACAACCATCACAAGGTGAATTGAATGTGAGGCCTCTAAACTGTAACTCCAGTGAACTGGCCACTGATCAGAAAACCTCCTCTACAACTGTATATATATTATTATTGAATGAGGGTGAGTATGGTATGAAGAATGGTGAGGTCAGAATAAAATTAATATAACAGCTTCCAGAATCTCCATGAATCTTCATGTCATGCAAGAGCTAAATTCAATAAATATTGTTTATTGTTCATTCTCAGTAGCTAGGATTAGGTCCAATCAGATTACAAAAAACATGACGAAAAAACATCTGTTTTCTCTCTTTCCCTTCCTGTCGCGCAAATTTCTTATTAAAAGAGGTCAGGCAATCTTTCTTACCATGAATGTTTGATAATGCACTACTCTCAACATTGAAGAGAAGTTCAATTAACTCCTAAGGAGAAAGTAATATCAAACAGTACTAAGTGGTACTGATAGTGGCTTGTGCATTATTTTGTTACGATAACATACTTAAATGAACTGTTTTACAGTCAAGGCAGGTCAAGCATACCCCGCAAGATTCCATTAATCAAATAATTATTCAAAAGTTGAATCTGCTAGCTGTTGTAGATTTCAGTTTCATCTCTGCATTCCTGTCTGTGTAACGAGTAGTGATATTCACATAAGAGGCAGTTATGAAATTTATACCAGAGCCCAGTTTTCTTGAATTTGATGTAAATATCTTCAAAGTAATTTTATCTATTCACAGATTTCTCAATCTGACCGACTGCAGAAGAGTTATCATGAAAAATTCACTGCTCATTGCACATGCAGGAACGCTGATTTGAATTTTATACTGGTCCAGGCAATGAATAATGGGTTCACTTTTCAAATAATCAATTCAGTAATGAAATCTTGGGGGTACGCTTGACCTGTCTAGACTGTAAAACCCATGCAGCAACAGATTGTTATGGGTTAAGGTGGCTGTGTGGTGGAACCTGAAAGCAATGGCTGGCCACCCCCTGATGGGCACAATGGAGGTCAAAAGTGTTAGGACATTTCCAGTGATATTAGTAAAACTAGTGACCCCTCCCCTCCCATCCCAGACAAAGTTAATCTTGAGCACAATGGGTGGAAATGAGTGCTTTTTTGGGCCACAACATTGCCGGGGGGGAGTGGGGAAAGATGGGATGAATCCAAAGCAGATCAAAAAATTGTCATTAGGAGCAGAGTGACTATAATATTATGTAACAGGCTTTTTCACACAGTCCCAAGTTCTCTTGTCTCCCATTGCAGTCCCTGTTTCAAGGTTGTGTGTGACAACCCTGAGTAGTCAAGGCATAAATTTAAATAATTAGTGGAAGGAAAACATACTTACATATGAAAAGGAATGAACAGGGGAAAAAAGGATCGAAACTAATCTGTGAATAATTCAAGAGAAATGATATGGCTTTTGTATCATAATAACAGCAGCAAATTTATTGGGACATCAGAATGCAATATCCAGCCACTCAGCAATAAACACAAAATTAATGTGGCCAGCATACGTTAACCTTGATTAATAATATTGACAAAATTAGATAACAAAATCTCAAACTTACTGACGCAGCAGCTCTGACTCGCTGATTAGGGCCATCTCCTTTGAGATAATCTATTGGACCTGTAAAATCTGTGAAGTGGTACACAACATTAATCAGAGCATTAATTTGTGTGAGTGTTGCAGCATATACACATCCATGCCTGAAACAGCTTAAAATGTGCTATTATAATGTCATTTCTGGCTAACCAGAACCATCATTAGTGTAATATAGAGTGATTGGACCCCACACATGTATTATTATTATTATTACTGAAATCTTTACTGTGCTTTTCAATAACAGACAAACTCAGAAAATAATACTTTATTTGAACAGTACTTTAACTGTCAATCATAATATTATGAGATAAAGAAACAAACAAAATGGATCAAAATCTACCAATCACAACCTACAGAAAACTTGAACTTGCTGAAGAAAACATAATTCACTTGGAGGTCAGTTGGGATGACTAACTGAAGCGAAAAATGTAAACATTGATTTCATAAAGCCCGTAATTTTTTTTTAACTTAAGAGTTTGCATGTTATTGAAAAGCGCAGTGATGACATCCCTAAAATTTATAGTATTTCGTAATGACATTTAATGAGTGCATATATTGTGTTTAAATTTAATCCTTGGCTTAAATTTTATTTTCTTTTGTTTTGGGGTATGGTAATGTTGACAATGAATTTAAACCAAGGATAAAATTGAACCACATTAACACATATTCTGGAGCAGATGGGGAATAAAACAGAAAATTCTGTGACAATTTCATTTTAAACTTAAATTTAATACAAGGATTAAAGAACTCCAATAGTTTAGCTTCAAACGTTTAATGGTTTATGCAAAACAAAACAAAGTTTAACAGTCGTTTATTGTTAGTCAAAATTGACCAATCAGGTCAGTTGCCGTATTAATTAATACCGTCAACTGACCTTATACAACTCAACTCTGGCTCTGAAGATGACTACCGCACAGGTTGTTGAATCATCAGGCACTGTCAACAACAGTCCCGGTGGAGTGATTTCACTCCGACCAACATTCAAGACTATGCTCACCTGGATGATCACACTTATCACCTACTTATGAAATGACTTTTGGGTTCAAACCAATGCACTTAAAGTAATCTTACTTTGAGCTTCTCTAAGGACATCTGCTTTGTGTCTAAGACCACTTCTGAACTCTGAATGGCCATTAGCTGATAGATAACAGAGAATTTTAAGGACCTAAAATAGAAAATCAAGATGTTTTTATCAAAAATAGTAATTATCAAACAACACTATTAAAGGTCCCAGCACATGGCCAGCATCAACAAACATGCATGTGTATGCATGCAGGGTTGTCAGAAAGCTTTGAAGTAGACGGCTGAGTTGTCAAAGTAGGCAGCAAGTCCAGGGATATTTTATTCAAAAAATGCCATCCGTAAAGAAATGCTAAGCAGAGTAGCCAGCTGATACTAACCAAGTAGGTGGCGATTTTTCGCCTGCAGCCGGCTACTTTTGACAACCCTGATGCATGTGACCAACAATCAACAAACACTGTTATAAATTTTCGTCTTTTTTGGCTTCACTGACGTAAACAAATTTAATATTGAATAATGGTGAAACGTGAGCATTCCTTTCACAACTTTATTCTTGCCTATCTGAATCGAATGCTATTGAGGTCTGAGCAACATCCTTCTCAGAAACAAACAGGAAATAAACACATCAATGGACAATGGCTTTCCCCCAGGCCATGCACAATAAGAAACTACCTTATGGAAAAGGGATATCTTCCCACCTAATTCTCTTGAATTGAGGCTGACAGTATGTGAAAATCTGACAATTTTTAAGAAGAATTTTATTTTAACCAAATCACACTCATTCCCTTTTTCACCAACCCTTTCACTAGGCCTTTTCCAAGTTGCCGCAAGCCTCTGTTTCAAAGTGAGGCTAAGTGCAAAGCCATAGATAAGAGAATGATTTTATATTCTCATGCAAACAAAAACTGAGTTTGACAAGAAAGGTTCTGCACTTCACCCCATTTTGAAAGTGAGAGTTTTTGGAACTTGGAAATGGCCTGTTATATACAGTTAAGAATGAAATGAGAAACAGCTGTGGTGTAATTTTCTTATAACTTCAGGTATGTGTCTTACCTTGTATTTGACATAAGGAGATTTGTTTTTCAGTCTGACAACTAAATAATCCAATAAAGAGTTGCAGCTGTTAATTGATTCATAAGTTATGCCTGATATACACGTCAAGGAAAACATTCCATAGTCACTAATGTTCAAACAGCATCTAAATAACCCTTAATTATGGTGGTTAGATGCAGTTGAATGAAATTTAACACAGTTAACTACAAAGAGAGCCACCTCTTGTAAGTCTAGTCAGATGACATATATGTAACACAGTCTCAGTTAGCCTTGGTGGCATCAGCTTTATATGTTTGGTGCCGTGTTCAATTTGGCTGCAGGGCTTTGTTTAGCATTTAGATCCTGCATTCTGCTGAGTGATGAAGGTGTTAACATATAGGGGTACAACTGAAGCATTTCAATGATAAGAACAGGGTCCAAATGAGGTCTTAAATTTATACCCAAAAATATTGATGAATCCAAAACTACATGCATGCACTGAAAAAAAATAGAGGATATTACATGGCCACGTGGAGATACGAAATTTCTCTTTGAGGCAAACGAGTGAAATATTTTTTCAACACGAGAAGAGAAATTTTGTATCTCCAAGCGGCCATGTGATGTTCTATTCATTACATAAACATCAATGAAATACCAAACCATTTCACTTTAATAGTTTGTTGGTGTGAAGGGCGCAATTTATCATGTAGCCATAGCAATGGTGATATTTTCACATGTTAAGATAACATGTTATTTTCACATGTGAAGATATCAAGTTTTTGCGCGAAAGCTCACCTGGTATTTCTTTGTTGTTTATATAATAAAATATAGTTATTTTGCACTTACATGTAATTAAGTTTAATGGGTATTTTCTGGAATTGATGGTCAGCACATTTAATCGGTCAATTATTGATAACCATCCACTTATTATTGGTGATTCTAGCAGGGCTGCAATTAAGAGCCGGGGGTCAGGGATTTCCCCTGGCTACTTTCATAGGAAAATAGAAGAAAAATAGAACCAAAAGAAATCCCTAGCTGTATCATTCCTCATCTACTTGTTGTATATACCCAACAACTTGAAATCTTAGTGACATCCTGTTCTAATAATTCTTGCCACCGGTGGTAATTTTGGAATACCCAGCCTAGCAATGAGGATTGTATGAACTAGAAACAAGAAGGAAACCCAGGGCTATATAGGTATGTGCCGCTGTGAAGGGTATGGTTTTCACGCAGTTTACTCTAGGACAGGGTATATAAATCAGAGTGTTTGGGTCTAGAATAGGGTATCATGTTTCAGGAAACTGATCAGTTGGTTGAAGATTTTATCTAGACTAGGGAAACAGCTACTCTAGGATAGGGGGGATTTGGGGAGTTTACTCTAGTATAGGGAAGGAAAATTCAGCTGAACTAGTTCTGGTATAGGTTAAGGGTTCCAGGGTCCCAGCGGCACATTCCCACCTAGAAATTCCTAAAGTACCCCCCTCCCCCCTCCCCACGGAAGGAAACTAGCTAGGGCAAGGTAACTTTTGCAACCAGTTCTGAGACTATTACTGGGGACAAAGGGAAAAAATATTGGCCAACAGCTGATCAATGGAACTTGAAGAAAGAGGACGTGTGGAGGCTGGAGAGCTGTGAGATGTGGCTTTGGAGAAAGGTCTTAAACATTTCTTGGTCTGACAAAGTCTGTAATGAAGAAGTATTGAGGTGTGTCGGTGAGGAGAGGGCCAACATATCTGTCATCAACAGGAGGCAGAGGGTGCTTTCCATTCAACCCAAAATTCCAGAAATTTCGGTTGGTACATCAATTAATGGAATGGACCATTTCGCTTTGGTCCGACTGGAATATTCGGGACCAGCTTTTAAGGTGGTCCACTTTGACTGGTCTGGTTATCTCTGTCGACCGGACCGAAATGTCCCGTTCCATTCGACAAACTTGTTGTCCTCAGTGCCACTCTTTTGTATCCTCCTTACAAGAACAATAACCAAACACGCAGTGGCTTGGGTTGGGTCTGTGCAACCAGAATGTACCATTCCATTGGGCACATGGAATTTCCGAAATTTCAAACCGGAACATGAATTGAATGGAAAGTGCCCAGAAAGTCTGGCTTGGTCATACCCTACGACATAGTGATCTTGTCCCAGTCGTCATTGAGGGAAGAATAAAGGAAAAGGGGCCACCAGGTAGACCTCGAGCGGGAATGCTGGATAGAGTGAAGGATGGCAGCCCTTACGTAGTGGTCAAGAGGCATGCCTAAGATCAAGAACTGTAAGGAAGGAGCTGCCTGTGGGCAGAACACACACCCACACAGCTGATTGGTGCGTCCCCACTACAGGGGCGTAACTAGGGGGATCCTGGGGTGCCCGTGACCCCCCCTTGGTAGGCCTTCTTTTAATCAAACAACCTACAATATTCAGGTGGCGAAAACGCCATGACAATATCTTGGCCGTAAAAGCCATTGTTGAAAAGCCCACTTTTTTAAAACTTGTTTTTTGGTAAAGTATTTTCGTCAACGGTTCTTGTCTTTAGTTAATATGGGCCTTCATGCCACAATAATACGACTGAGCCCGCTGATACACGAGGGAGAGCAGCGGCATAAACCATATATAGTCTGGTGAGTAGCCTCTGTGACCCCCCCTTTGAAAAATCCTGGCTACGCCCCTGCGCTATAGATTCCGAAAGTCTTTCCTTCTTGTTTCTAAAGTGGTCAATGGAGGGACTGTACAGATATTTTTCAGAACCACGCTGTTAACTTTTGAGATATGACACAGCCTGAAAAGGATACTGTTGATTTCTTGGTATATGTAGCCTGGCGTTGGATTATCATCATCAAAAGTAGCTCTACTTAGCATTGGCATCTGCAATAAGATGCCTTGGTTGATTAGTTTCAGTAATATCAAATTGTAATTATAAAGTTTTTCTTTCCCTGCTTCAAAAAAGCAGTTGTTAAGTTTCCACGCACCCTTAGAAAGATACAATGTAAATCTAGAGTGCAAACCAATAGTTAACTCAGTTCCCATTGATCCCAAGACCTGGCTCTGACCACTAACTTAACAGGTTTAGAGAGCCTCAGTAGCATACCTCTCCCCGAAGTAGTCAATCGATAAATTAAATCGATAAAAATTGGTAAATCTGATTTGATTGATATTGACTGCATCAATCAATCGGTAGAAATCAATGACACACTCGTTTCGTTTGTCGATTTATCTTTGATTTTTACCGATTTCATCAATTCATATTGGGGGACACATCTGTTCATGATCTGTTCATCAAAAAATTAAAACTGAATTCATGCAAACAACAAATTTATTGACAATTGAGTAGCAATTAAGAGCCGTTGTTGAAAGTGACTGACGATTCGACAATCTGTGTGGTAGTCATCTTCAGAGTCAAAGTTGACAGTAAATAAGATTTACTCTCCCTTAGCAGACAAAGATGGACAAAATTGAAGAAGAATAAAACGCATTGCAACAGTGGTTTTTGAAAACTTGTTAGCCCAACAGTCCTTCAAAGTTTTTTGTTCTTGTTTGTAACATTTGACATAAGCTTAATGCTTTTTAAGACAAATTTGCTTGACATGAAGCTGTGATTTTGTCATTTACAAGAAATTCCCTCTATGATTTACAAGAAACTCCCTCTATAACGTAAGTCACGTAAGGAACGGTAGTTTACATTGCAGCAGTATTGACAAAATAAACAACACAGTCGTGACAAGGCCCCTTTAAACAATGTAGCCTAGGAAGCACACATAGAGTCATTGGAAAATTTTAGAGCTAAAAAATTATTTGCTGATATTAACAGAACCTTACCTTTTTCGCAAATGAAAATGTTTCTGAAATTCTTTCAGCGATTTGGGCAGCCATTTTGAATACGAGCCTTCTCCCCTAAGGACTGCGGTTTTCACTTCGTTGGCGGTAGGTACTTCATATATGAGGTACTTACACTATAGGAATCATATATGAAGTACCTACCAAGTTTCGTGCAGAACGTAACGAACTCCAAAACGAGGCAGGAAACAAGCTCAGTTTTAGTGAGTGTTTATTTTTGCGAGGCATTTTTAATGGTTATATCCCTAGGAATTTATAGATTTCATAGATCTTTGAGTTGCTTCATCGTTGTCCTGACAGCTATTGCTGCTTTAGGTAAGTTGAGTTCTTTAAATTTAATTAATTGGAAGCTGATTACGTAACTTGAAGGAAATCGCGGGCCGGGTGCAAACAAAGCCCCTCTTTATAATTTTCAAATTACGAGCCAAAGGAATCATAGTGATCTAAGGATTCGTTTTTTCAGATGTGTTTGTGGTTACAACGTTTTGCCCGTTTCGTCGCTCTCAATATTTGCAGTTTCTGTGTAACAGTACAGGAAAGAAAAGGTACCAAAAAAAAGGTTAAACCGGTATAACAAGGCGCCCGAAACCTCTTGAGGCTAGTTATGTGACCCAAATAGTTTTCCAGCGCGTAGGCGCATAGCTTAAAGACACGTAAATTAGGTGTATTTGCCCTTCTAAAAACTTTAAAAAGAAATAAACGTGGAAAGGCAGCAACTCGCCCCACAGGGCAACGGCTTAAAAGTAATTTTCGGGTGAGATAACCTTGTTAATGTGTAGGTCAGGTACAAGATTGGACTTTGATCGAAGATGTTATAATTCACATCGGTCAAGGAAAACGCAGACTGCGGACTATTGTTTGCACCATGCAAATGAGAACATGACAACATTGTTTGCTAACCCTAAAAACAATAGTCCGCCGTCAGTCTGCAGTCTGCATTTTACACTGCCCCTAATTCCCATCAACCTGTACAGAGAAAATAGAGGGTCTGTGAACAGGCTATGTGTGGCTCAATTATTGTGAGCAACCACCTTCTGTAAACCACCACTAAGTCATCGCATTTTGGGTGGTTACTTATGGGAGGTTCAACTGTTTTTTTTTTCAAGGTTGCTTGATTTAAGTAGGTTTTTTGGGAGGTGGTAAACCCTGATAGTGTACATACCAGGGGCATAGCCAGGATGTTTCCAGACACATGCAGAGTTTTCCAAATTATGCTTCATGTTGTTTCATGTCATCCTGCAGTTATTCCTTTGAGCATAATTTTTTTGACTACACAGTGCAGTTAAATGCATGATTGATGACTGGCTTTACTAATACACCTTTTTCAACAAAGGTTGCTTTGGGAATTGTGCTTTGGTCTTTGAAAGCCATTGTTTGGTGGTCACTTAAGCCAAGCATTGCACTGTATTCTGCATTTCAAGGACTAAATCCCAAAGCAACCTTTATTGAAATAGGTGTATACCATTGTTTCTTATTGGCTAAATGGGCAACCCTATTGTGTTGCAGCAAAGCTGATGATGTGGTTTGGCTATTTCCTGAATGTAGAGTGGTCATGTGAAAATTCATGCTTTTTTTTGCTTTGTACAGGGGTTTATGCTTGCTCTGTTTTGCTGTACATGTGCAATATAATATTATTATAAGAACAAGCATGCACAGTCTTCCCCAAAAATGTTTTTAAATTTTGTTTACTTAGTGTAAGAGTTTGCTGTAAATCTAGACTGTAAAACAGACAGCAGTCTACCCTGCGAGCAGAGGCTACATTTTCGCTGTGTGAGCTTGCATGCAAAAAGTAGCCTTTGCCATCCATCCAGAAATCTGGACGAATAAATTTAAAAAACGGGCTTTTTCTTGTTCTTGACCAGTTTAGAGAGTTGCATGAGTCTTGCATGAGTCTTGCATAGCAGGTCAGAGTTGTCGCAGTTTTTTTTATTCCCGCGAAACTCACGTCATTTGATGACAGGCCTGATGATTAATTTATTTTGCTTGCAAATCGCGTGATGAATTTCACGCATGCATGATAGAAAATTGAACAGTTGTTGGTAGAGGCTACTTTTCGCACGCCAACTCACACAGCCAAAATGTAGCCACTGCTCGCAGGTACCAGCAGTCTCACTCTCCATTTTCAGCCTCTCTCCAGACCTTTCCTTCGACCACTTGCCCATGCGTTCTTAACCTAGGCAAAAAATGGGCTGTTTTGCAGTCTACTGTATTAATCTAGATCTGGCATTTTTAATTTGAATTACTCATCCAGGGCTCGAACTTAACTTTTGAACTTAATAGTCATATGGCTAGTACATGCACAGGCTTTACTAGCCATAAACCTGTTTCTACTAGTCTAGGCACTTCTGTACAGCATAAAATAAAATAAAAAAGTCAAAAATCCTGTTGTTATGAAACGTTAATAAAAACTGCATATCGATGACAATCACGCGTGGACTGTGATTGTAGATTTACATTTCAAGATGGCGGACATGTGCTTTTTTGGCTAGCTTTGCATCATAGGTACGGCTTGGCCCATGCTCCCTGGTTGTACAAAATTTCAAGATGGCAGCGAATAAACGCAAAACTGAAAACCGAATTAACAAATATTATTCTTATGTAGAATTACTTTTCTTTCTTTTATTCATGCCAGTTGTTAATGGGGGAATGAAATAATTGTAAATATCTTATTATCCACTCCCCTCAGGGCTTTTCAGGGATAATTTACAACACTGGTTGGGGGACTTTGCCAGACTGCTTAAGGTGCAGTTTACAAGTACTGAAGGAATGAGTGATGATGCCCCCATACATGAGTGTGAAAGTGAGATAGACCACTACACCGGGCACTACGTGCCCTACTCTTTACGAAGAGTGTGTGGGTTCTTTAACGTCCCACAAATTTATTACATGTGCAAGGGTTTGTGAGACGGGGCCTACGGTTTATCGTCCTTATCCGAGAAGACTAGAAAGTCTAACCATTTGCAGATGTTATTACAAAGGCAGCACTTTCTCCTCAGTTATTTAAAGACCCTGAGTGTTGGTCCGGCCGGGGTTTGAACCTATGGCCTCCCGCTCAGCAGACCGGCGCTCTCCCAACTGAGCTAACCGGGCGGCGGTTAGAGGTTACTAGAAGGTGCGGATCAACTGGGAAAATGTTGAAAACATTTCAAGGCTTATGTTGTTTACAGGGGCGAAAATTAACTAGCCAAGATGGCTAGTAAGTGAGCTAAATCCACTAGCCAAAAATCAAAATCTACTGGTATTTGGCTAGTAGACCACCGCCAAGTTCGAGCCCTGTCATCCTTTATGACTAGAAGTTTTACATTAATAATTTTGTATTCATAGCATCTTTTTTTCTCTTTATATTAAATAGTTGTCATGGCAACTGTCATGGATCCTACTCTAGCATCCTCACCGTCAATGACATGTGAGTCAGATTGGAGGGGACTGAAGGTCAATTTGTTTGCTTTTGATTTTGATGGCACATGTACTCAAAAGGACACCACAAGTCTACTGTACAAGGCAACAGACAAGTACCTCGCTTCCACAGAAGCGGAAAGGAAACAACTTGACGCTCTCTG
>BOPM01001019.1:84811-112089 GCA_022179025.1 Porites australiensis | reverse complement strand
TTGTCTTCCTGAATGAAAATTGTCGTCTCTGTATATGTTTCACCGAATTATATTTCTTTTATTGATTGTTAGTACTCTCTCTTGTAATTTTAATCGTTGTGCCGATTGTTTTCAGCCGTTCAGTAAACAACGCTTCCCGGAGTACTCAAAATGCCGCGCGTTAAATCGTTTTAAAATAAGAAATAAACATAATAAATTCTTTATTATGTTGGAGCGTAACTCTGTTAATGTTCATTCAAACACTCGCCACTGCTAGCACTGTAAAAGTCAGAACCGGCTGGCCGTATAGATGATTTTGAAAAGTTTTTCAACGGTTTACGGTTAAAGCTCACGCGTGCTTCGATCGTCCTGAATAGCAATTTGTATTGCAATATTGTGAAATACTGCATTCTGTTGTCCGAGGTCTGTATGATAAAAACAGAGCCTAATAGTACTGTTTCACCTCAGATGTGATGTATAAATGATATAAAAGGTTGGTTTACACGCACTCAGATTTGTTGGCAAGATTTTGTAAAATAAACTTGTCGAACGCAAAAAATTCGGCCGGAATTTTTTTTCCCGGCCTAATTAATCTACGGTGATCAAGAGCCATTATGGCTCTTAATAAATGTGATCGACGAAAAAGATGATTGCTAGTTTTTTGGTGTACTTATGAGGCTTTCAACTCGATGTGAGATTTGGTTCACTCTTGGGCTGTTTGCAAATTATTTTTTGTAAAATCACTTAGCCTTTCCCTGAAAAGTCACGCGAATGTGCTCTAAAGTTAACTGAATTGTGGAATACAAGTTTATTGTTAGATTTTTGTAATTCGCAAAGAATGACTAAATTGCTCAAGGCATTCTTCAGTCGAAAAAGTTCTTACCATCCCTTTAGCAATCTGCCACGCATAACATAGAACTTCTTTCCCAGAAATATCTTCTTCTTCATCTTCCTTGCCCTCACAGCTGCCTTCTTCTTTCTCGATGGTGATCTTTTCTTCGGCGTTTCTTAAAAACTCATCAGCAGGAGTGAGCTCTTTTTCTTTGGAGAAATGGGCAATATTGATCGAAGGTAACACCATCACCGACGTAACTGGCCCCTTTCGCCCTTCATTTTGTAGAAATGACGTGCTGACATCGTCACTTTCTTCTTCTTCCTTGTCATCTTCGTCTTCCAGGTTTGCGCAAAGAGGTTCCATCTCAGTTTGAGGAGCATCATTGATTAGAATCCCTCTTTCGTCGTCTTCCAGGCCGATTTTAATTTCCTTCGTCTCGCTGGAATGGTAACCACCGTCTTTTTCACTTTCTTCATTATTTCTTTCCCTGTTCTCCTCTTTCAGGTTTTCATCCAGGACAGCTTTTGTTTGCAGGTTCTTGGACACTAATTTCGGCCTCTCAGGAACAGGAGGCTTGAACCTTTCAACGACATCACTTTGCCGACTCTTTTTCATTGTAAGCTGCAAAAAATATTGAAATGAATTCCGTCTGAAACGGTTTTGTCAGCAGAAACAGTTTCAACACCATCAGTTGGTTAGCCGAAATATTTTTACCCATTTAAAAGGAATCTCTAAGAATTGAAAGATTACTAAACAGACGTTCAAAAACACATTAATAATTCATAAACCATGGCCATTGACCTATTAAATGGTCGATAAAACATCAAGTGCAGTGACATTATATCTGATAAGACCTTCCCTTATTAGTGTGCGGTGTTTTATCAGATATAATGTCACTGCACTGGCCTACGAATATTAATTATCTGCGCAGCAACTGACACAACACATGCTGGGTGAATATTTAATATTGTTTCAAAATAAGGGGTCATGTAGCAGCTGCTCGATCGGAAGAGAAGTCAGTGGTGCCTAACCCTAACCCCCAAAAATTATACTGAAACAATTGAAAGAATGACATTTTATAATTTTCTGCGACCAATCAGGAGAGACCTTACGAGCAGCTCCTACACAACTGAAAATAAAAAACGCAGTAAATTTACTATTGCGCAAAATTAAACTTTTTGTCTTTGTTCTTTCACCATTTTAATCAGCAAAAAGTTCAGTGACTCAGCGGTAATATTGGCTATAGCAGTGTCCAAGCGTTGCACTCAAGACTTCACATTCGGAATAACAAGGCTCGAGTACTGGATTTTTGTCTACCCGTTGGGCCATTCCAGAAAAAAATTTTCAAAGACTACTTTTTCATTTCACTTGTTGACTTTGGGGTACCATTTTCGATTAACTTCCTTTCTTCCTCGAAATTTTAGGCTTCCGAAAAGTTCTGGAGCAAGACGCCACGTCCTTTTCGATTAGTGTCGTTCGTATACTGGAAAATTTCTAAACACGAGTGAGATTTGATTTTCTTGCATGATAGTTTCATACGTAACGTATTCTAATTTTTGAAGTTGTTTAATAAACTCGCAGCACATGTTTTATCGGGTCTAAAATCACTCGCTTTCGGCTCGCCATTTTATACCAAATAAAACACTGCTGTTTACACTGAAAATAGGCCACCATCTTCACAGCTTCTTTAAATCGTTCACGGAAAATTCAAATGGATTAAACTGAAACATAAAATAAGCTTTTTTTCTGCTTTATTACATTTGTCTTTGACGGTTTAGGATACAAAGTCCCAAAAACGCGACGTGTGCTTGTTGATATTTGGTTTTACCTAATGTCACTTTTGACGTCATATCACGTGCAGTTCTTTCGGGACGGACAATCATTATCTCCACCATAATATTGTGAAGGGGTTTTTCAAAGAAACTTTTCTACTCGTCGGTCGGACGGTGAAAAGTAAAACTCTGGTGTTATCGACTAATTTGAATAACTCATCTTGGCACCGTTGAAAGACCGTGCATTGAAAGCTGACGAGCATTTTGAGTAGAAGCCCTTTGTCAGCTCGAATCAGAGACGGTTTATCAAATGGCGGAGCTCACCTACTGGTGAATACGTGGGAAAATGAGAAAAAATAAGTAAATCACTAGAATGAAAAGCGTTCCTTGAAGTAAACTATTAATGTCTTGTTACCATGTTCAAACAATAGCGTAGCTCCACCATTAGTTATCCCGTGATTCATTCTGACTGGAAAAGGGAAACGCCCACCCGGGGGTGGGAGAGGGGGGTACTCCAAAACTTTCGGATACTTGGGACAAGCAAAACCAATAGCCTATTTAAGACCCAAACATGGAAAATGAGGCCCAGTTCAAGGAAAAAATAAACACTAAGAATAAATCGAAACACAAAAAAAGTTGCTTAAATCGCGGTACAAATAGGCTCTAGGATAAAGTTCAGTTTTTAACAGATGATTTGTTTTTTGTGTGCTGGGCATTTACGCACTGGAATTTTACCTGATAGAATAACGGTACCTTATCTAAGGATCAACACAGAGCCAACAAGGGCAACAACGATACCCTATGTAAGGATGGAGACCCTCATACTATCGGGAAATGTTCGAAACGTCAAGTTTTGTCTCTTTTCTGACCACCTACCGCTCCCCTAAGACAGCATTTTAATGTCAAAACACTTACTTCTCACTTGGGGCAAATTGTTGGCTTAGGGGAGGGATAGATGGTCAGTTTCCCAGAAACCTAAACTGATCCTATTTTCTTACCGGGACAGGCTTGACTTAATTAACTCCGTTTTTAACACAAATTTTTGTGTATTTACCGAGCTTTGTTTTCCGAATACATGAATAGCATCTAAATAGAAGAAGGTCTGGCTATATAAACCGCGTTTGGAAAAATACGAATATCATTAATATCTACATTTTTAAGTGCACCTCTGTCTTTGAGCATTAAATTATAGGTAACATGTACAAATGCTCACATCAAGTTGTTTAGCATCTTATTATTGTTACTGAAGACGATCATGGTTTTTAGACGTGTGATGAGATAGAGGATTTTCCTTCTGCCTTAGGAGACCACACAATTTGAGAAAAAGAACATAACCTCGCAGCACGATGTTCATTTGAAAATTAAAGTACAGCACAGCATACTAATGACGTCAGAGTGACTAATTTGCAATGTTTGTCTGACTTCTGCCATTTTTGTTACTTCCATGAAAAAAATCAGACAAACTTGACATTTTGATGACAAAAAGACAAACAAAATTGAGGAATTTGTTTGTCTGAGTTTCAGTTCTATAAATGGTACTTAGGCGCAGCGCTATTGCGAATGGAGAGTAGGTATTTTTTAAACAAAATGCAAAAAAGAGGGCAGCAAAATTTTATTGATACAGCTGATAAAGTAATGATACCTGTTGCCTTTTGTTTCTGAGCCAGTGAAGAAGATCTCCGTTTGGAACATATTCCATAATTAACATAATGGGAGGTGATTGGATCCAGTAGCCCAGCATGCTCACAATATTACGGTGTGTTCCGACTTCCTTCATCACCTCAATTTCTCGAAGTAACTGCCGTTTGTCCTGCTCCATGGCATTTTCTGAGCAAAAAAAAAAAGAGAGAGAGACATTTTAAAAAAATCCACTAACTGTGACCTACGTAAATGCTACGGAAACTTGTCTCTTTAATTCTAGCCGCCACGTTTTGTGTTCTTTAACTGCTTCATCTCTATTCTCGACCCAGGGGCAGTTCATCTCCAGTAATATGACTTTCCTTGAGTGTACATTTGTAATCCTAACGTATCTATACAATTGGCTCACTTTCATTGATTCTGCATAGACAGGGAAATCCCAGTACTTGCGTTTCATGAAGGGATTACGGCGCACCGTCATCGTCATCGTCATCGTCATCGTCATCATCATCATTACCATCTCAAGCTCTAAGGCGCTTTCCAATAAATGTTTTAAACTTAAACGACTACATTACAATAAAAAAATTTAAACAAAGCTGCGCAATAAAAATAACGCCTAGAAGTTTTTAAATCTTTAAGATTGCTCTCAGAATAACGAATATTCAAACTCCATTTTACACTCTATGTGCGCTGGAGAATCATTCCAGAGTTTAGAGCACAAAACGAAAAAGCATGATCGCCCGATTAAATTTTAACCTTGATCTGGCTGTCATTAACATTGAAAGTTCATGGTTGATGATCGTTAACTCCTAACCGGTTTGTAAGTTTGAAACAAATGATGATTATAGGTCGGAGTTAAGGTGTTTCGATAGAGTTTTTCGGAGACCATACCGACATTTTTCATTCGCCTTAAAAGTGATTTTATCCTTGTCCGATCGCTATGAAATTTTCACCACTGACTGACTTTGGATTGACGTTTGTCAAAATGTAGTTTTGAGTAAAATCGATATCACTATGGAAACAATAAACAAAATTTGAAATTGATAAAAGCGGAACTTTGCGCAATCTAGACCTGCTACTGAAAATCCGTTCCCAGTTGCTAAATACCACGCTTTAAGTTCCTGGTGTCGGATTTTCAGTAGCAGGTCTAGATTGCGCGAAATTCGGCTTTTATCGATTTTAAATTTTTTTCTTAATTGTTTCAATAGTGATATCGATTTTACTTAAAACTACATTTTGACAAACTTCAATCCAAAGTTAGTCAGTGGTGAAAATTTCACAGCGATCGGACAAGGATAAAATCACTTTTAACGCGAATGAAAAATATCGGTATGGTCTCCGAAAAACGGTATCGAAACACCTTAAATCATTTAAAATCCGCTACACATGTTCCAAGGGAAGCAAATGTAGTCCTCTAAGTACAGCAGTAATATGGTCATATTTACAACCACATACGATCAGATAAAGTTCTCAACTGACTCAAACCTGTGAATAACGTATTTCGGAAGACCACGTATGAGAACGACCAATCTACACATTACGAAGGAATGAACTAACATTTTGGTCAAAAGAGATAATCTTACATCGTGTCACAGCCCTGAGAAGTAATTATGCAGCCTGCTCTGTTTTGCAATTTTTGACTTACCCTATATTCAGGTTAACCCATTCAGCGTCGTAGTAGTCAAGCGCTGTATACTTTTCAATAAATTTAATGACATAATCTCGAGCCCACCTAAGACCACTTATAACACGACTAACCTTGGCGCACACCTTATCAATGTGCTGATCTCTCTGAAGGTTTTTATGTCCACATTGATATATTCATTAAAAAACGTCTATCCGATAGTCGATTTAGCGGAAGCCTGCGGTGACACTTAGGTATTATAAGCGTACATTTTTGGCCTGGTAAATTGCAAACACTCTGGGAGGTCATTAATATACACAGGAAAAAACAAAGCACCTAAAATGGACTCCTCAGGTACATCACCCTGTTACTGATTGGGGTATTGAGATGCTGTTTTCTACAATATAATATTTGCTGCCTATCAGATTAAATAATTCAAACCTGTTGAGAGTCACTCCCGTAAATCAGTTTAGCATTGAGACCTCTGCAGAAAGAGTAAGTCATCTTTTTGCCATATTCTGAATTCACGCACCTGGTAGAACTTTTGTAGCAACAATACGTCCCTCATGCGAATCCAAACTGTGATCTTTGGGTTTCGAGGATGTCATCTTTTCAGGTAGCCCCCTCATCACGCTCTTATAAACTCTTCCAAAAGCACCTCGTCCAAGTTCCTCCATGGTAGTAACCCGTTCGGGTGGGACTTCCAGCAACATAAGCTCAGTTGTGTCGGACTCACTGGATCAAAGTGCAAATTGAATGTAAATGAAATTTCTCGTCATTAATTATGGGCTTGCGGTAGTGCTTAAATCAGGGACGGCTTCCTAGTTGATACAATTCGGTCAAAAGTTACACTGCCTTGGCCTGTAGTAAAGGTCAGTTGTGGCTTGGGAGTGAGTAATACACCAGATAAACGTGCCCAGACACTTACATAAAAACAATATCGCCTATTTCCATATGTATATTTTTATCATGGTTATTACTCCCTCAGTAACGTCTAAATCAACTGGCCGTTAATGCCGTCCAGTGACGTCACTACTCCTTGATCTTTGCTTTAATTCATGCAAAAAGTAAAACACGATTTTCAAGCGGCAAACCGAGAAGTATCGTTTGGAAATGTCTGCATGATACAGAATTGCTTCATTTTTTCGATAGCAATTCATGTTTAACGCTCAAACCATCAACAGCTTGCAGTAACTCTGAACAGGTTGTAGTTCTTTAATCAAACTCGGTCGCAATCACGCAATGAAATAAACACACACACGGAACACTTAGTTCAAAAACACAATGATTTGCTTTAATTGAAAAGAAGCTATTTGGTCCTTAACGAAGAAAAAAACAAGGAAACAAGAAAGAAAAGCTAACAGAATCATTACACTTGACGGTGAAAATAGCAAGAAGGTCGAATTATACCATTGATCTCAGAAAACTTCGCCTAAACAAAATCACCGCCCGCCGAAAGCAGAAAGCGGCGCTTTAAATGAAAACCCTACTGACTCTCCGCAATGATTCCTCATTCGCAGTTCAATTTAGCATTCAGTTTCGAAGACAAGGGCAATTTTGCTGTTTAAGATAAAGATTAAGCTTATCGAAATGATTGAACTGCACGAAGGAATGCCAGGGATGCGAGCCGCTGAATGTCAAGCGAAAATCCCGCTAAAATTTTTCATAATTATACATAATTATGCGAATGTTTAGACAATCAACCAATCAAAATCACTACCCAGTTTTCGGGTGGTGAGTGACGTCACTGGACGGCATTAACGGCCGGTCGATTCAGACGTTACTGGGGGAGTAATAACGACTCGAAGTAATCGGATGAAATTCAGGCTATATCATGGTACAATTCAGCAACAAAGCATAATATTCTACAGTCGAGTGATAATAACATTTGATTGAAATACCGTTCATTGCTCTTCGCTCTCTTACGGTAGACAATTATCCCCACCACCACCGCAGAAAGAGCCACGGAGACTCCCAACATTATCCAGGCAATCTTTGCAGTATCATTTTTAGCGATAGGGGAGCCTTCTGTAGGATCACTTTTACTGGTAGGAGCCTCTGTGGTCACTGAGGGATACAAGCAATCGTAAATGTTAAGTACTGTAACGATTATATACATCATTGAAAAAGTAGCTTTAATGCTTACGTAGCACCCGGGGCGGCTTATTTAAGAGATGGGAGCTCTTCTTTGAAAGGGATAGCTTCGTTCTTCAGAATTGAAAGCCTGGAAAATGACATAGTATATGGCGATGAACCCTTGGCTGTTGAAGAATGGTTAAAGAAAAGTACGAAGATGAAGTTTGAAGGTTTGTTAGCGGTATTAGCAGAACAATAACTTTGCACGTTCAGTGCGCTTTTTTATACAGTACTCTGGAGTGTTACTAAAACAGTGAGCGAGCAAGGGAAACGGTAAAATGAAAAATGAAAACAAAACCTAACTTTAACCCTAGCCCTCTCAGTAATTTCATTTCCAATTCGCTGTTGTCCCTTTCTCGTTCCCTGCTCCCCGTTCCCCGTTCCCCGTTTTAGTAACAAGCTAGTTCTTTCTCGTCATTATAAGACCCGGGTAAAAGTACCCGGGTTGACTTTGATCGTTCATAACCTTGAAATGAATAAACAAAAATTTACCAACCCAGCTATTTTTCGGAAATTTAATAGAATTAATAGTCTCCTATCATTTCCCCTGAAGATTGATGTATCCACTACCACCTCTTTCTCAATGATAAAAAAAAGGTTTTAAAAAGCTTTTTTACCTCTTTCAGGGAAAATGGTTTCGATAAAGAAGTTGTTAAATTTGTGCTGGTTTCATCGCAAATTTGCCAACTTAGGCCCAAAACTCGAGATGGCCATGAAAAATGTAACTATACAACGTCATGACGGGCTATTTGAAAGAGAACGATCGCTAAAAGAATAAAAATTACAGGTTACCTCCCCATAACCGGAGGCTTATCTGTTCATTTCTGTTGTTGTTCTTGAAACATCTAAAGACTTTCATGTGGTAAATTCCCTCGCGATTTGTTTTACTGTCCGCGTGGCTTCTGAGGGAGCAGAAGCAGGTGCCCGCTTCTCTAGAAGTGTACAGTATATGGGCGTTCGCAAAGGTTTGAGTGATTATGGTTTAGTGTCAATACCAAATCCCTATCAGCCATTGGACATACATATGGTAAGGCAATGTCGCACCTGCAGAGTGGGTTTTAAATTTCCAAGAAACTGACCAGTCGCTTTGATCTTCTCCAAACCAGGAAGACACTCCAATTTCATACCCCTTGTCGCATTCCAGAGGTAAAAGATGAAAGGTGGTTGCTGAAAACTTAATTCTGTCCATACAGCTTCATTGCCTAGTGGCTTTATCTCCCTAAACCGTACACTGGTCTGCGTTATGGTGCATATTTCTTTTCTACTCCATGTTACATTGACTTTGCAACCATGTATTTCCGACTCTTCTTTGTTTATCACGGGTGTAATTGGTTTGCCTTTAAATAATGAGAATAATACTATGATTATTTAGTGATTTCCACCGATTTTTTTGCAGTGATCGATGAATGTAGAAAGGTACACTACGAAACCTACAAAACTATCTAACAACTTATTAAACTCGAACAATTAACAACCAGCTCACCGACGCCATCTTAAGTAACTGATATAATTATGCGCATACGTTGAGTCCTTTAAAAAGAGTTCTTGGTTAATTCCTGCTAGACCGAGGTCCCTTGAATGTGACAATAAGCATACAAAAAATTGATTTTGTTACTTAAATTTGCCCGTAATTAATTTTTGGAACTTGAGAGTGGGCGCTTATTTGAGGAGGGCGTTTACTCGAGGCTAGGCGCTTACTAAATTTTCACCATTTTCAGCAAGTTTAGTATGTTTATTTTGGAACAAAGCAATAAATGGCAATAGCAAAACGCGAAGATGTAACAAAGCAAGGTTTCTGTAAAATACTCTGAAGAAAACTCCTTTTTCGGGGAAGTCTCTTATTAGTACTTATTCAATTTCAATTTCAATTTCAATCTCATTGTCACTCAAGTCAGTAAGTGAATCCTCTGGTGCTGCGTCCTCGATGTCCGACGTCGTAACGTCGGCAAATGGCCAAATAAAAATAGTGTCCCCAATTAGTACTTTCGTACTAAATATATCAACACTCAAATAATTAAGTGCATTTTTTTAGATACTACTCTTGCCTTTGATTAAGTCACCAATCTGCTTCACGGATAAAGCTTTTCCAGTCACATAAAAATCCATGACTGCTCCAACAAACACCCCATTCGCCAATGGCATCTGGACCAAAACTGGATCATTCCCTATGATGTACTCTGACTGATAACGGCCTAACGATGAGAAGAAATACTCATTCCATTCCTCCATCAATGCCTTCTCCGTACCATTAACGAACACCTTGATCTTATGCAGCTGACAGGTTACTGCTATGTGATTCCAGTAATTGATTTGTAAGTGGAAAGTGTTGTGTATCGATAAAATGAGTCGGGAATTCTTGACCGTAACATAAAATAGTTTTCCACCCTTTGACCAAAGTGCCAGTATAGGCCCATTAGCACCATTATACTTTACCCAAAAAGCAATTGTAAAGTCACAGGTTGTTATGTTAATGTTAGGGACAGTAGCATAGGAACCATTCTGACTGAAAGTGACCACTTTGCTTCCGGGACACCAGCCTTTAGTATAGTTAACGGTTCCAAAATACCTGTAAGATAACAAAAACCAAAGAATAGAATCTAGCTGTGAATAAAAGAATTACCTGTCATAGGAGTTCAAGCCACCATTTTACCCTCGAATCCTAAGTTATGAGACAAAAATTAACCAGTCAACGCTATGAGTGTAATGCCACCTGCAGCAGTAATTTGAGGCGATGCTGAAACCTGCTGGACAGTCCGGGCCACAACCAGATCTGGATATATGATGACGTCACCCGCATTTGCAAAATGGCGCCTACGCCAAGAAACACGAGGGAAGGTCACTTCCTTGCTCTTTGCTGCGGCTAGAAGTGTCCTTTCCCCATACTACTTTGAGAGCTGTGACTTTAGACAATGAGAAATCAGGGGTGTGAAGAAAAAATGCCGTCCGGTGAACGTTTGTGCGTTCTTGAGAGGTAAAACGATCGAACACGAGAGTTTTTCAGCTCAACGAAATGCCTGACAAGGAGCAAAACATCGAAAAAAAGAAGGTGAGTTTCATTTTGTAGACCTTTGGAAAAATTTTTTTGACATCGACATAAAATTTGCTTGTTGATAGTGGTCTGTTTGGTGTAGTGCAAAGCAGTTTCACAAAGTGCTGTGCTTTTAAAGATGCAAAAGTCAGTTGCGCAGTTAACGTGCGGGTTTTTATAACGCCATGTTTATTTTACATTATTTTGCAGTCGGATGGAAAAGCACCTTGGCTTTTTGGAAAGAAGATGTCGTTTGTGTGGGAAAACGTTCTCTAAAGTCAAAACTGTCCAGAACTGCGACAAAATAGCGTTTCGAAGGGAAATTTTGAACTTCTTTGGCGTAGATATTGGGCTGGACTCCAGAGAAATCCGTCCACAGAAAGTGTGTTCGGCTTGTAGGAGAGTCGTTTATCATTCAAATTCGGGTAACTTGGACCCCGAAACCTCTGAAGGGAGAAAGCAAGGAATAAAACTGTTTGTGTGGAAGGAACACTCATCAAACAGCTATTGCCTGCAGAACCTCAAGACAAGGGAAGGCCTTCAAAGAACGAATTATGCAAGAGTGCAAACCAGTGCAATTTTCGATTACTGAATTAAAATGTCAGTGCTGACAATATAATAAGAGCATTGGTCATTTCTGGATAACCCTTTCATTTCAATGAAGTAAATGTACACCGATTGAGGCACATAAAAAAATGCCTGTATTTTCGATTGCTCATATAATTTTTTAATTTATTATTTAGTTGTTACTTTACTTTGCCTTAGGTTATGACATGCAAGGTGGAAAATGTGAAGAATGGCTGAAAATACACTGTAAACAGGACACCAAATGATCGATCTTACAAAACTGTTCCATATTTCATATTTACAGTCAAACCCCATTGATATGGACACTGAAGGGGCCATAGGAAGTGTCTATTTAACTGAGGTGTCCATATCAAGCAGGTCCTGTGATAAAAGTCAAAAATACACTTTTTTATCGAAATACTCCAGAATCACACCTAACATCTTTAAACATCGCTACGTTCTTATTCTGCAGACTGTGTCCATGAAAACACACGGAAGTCTCGAGAAAATCAATCAAAAATTATGTAACATTTACCAACTCGATTGATGTCAAAATGGTCTATTATTGTTGTGCACAATTCATTCATTTTGGTGTACTGTGATGGTGGGAACATGGACATGACGTCAATAAAGTGAAAGGTTTTTTTACACTACAAAAAAAAAGGTTGACTACAACACCCAATGGACTATAAAGTGTGCGGATTAGCGAGGTTGACTTTATATGAGAATGTGTTCATTAAGGAAGAAAAAAGCGTCCATTATCCACTCTAACAGGTCAGTCTGTATTAAGTGGGTTGAATAAAGAGAAAAATTAAGGGTTTTCCCCATTGACCAAGGAAACTTCCCATAATAACAGGGAGTCCACATTACGCTGGTGTACGTAAAGAGCGGTTTGGCTGTATGATACAGGACAAACATAAACTAATAATAATAGAGGCTTAGTGCCCACTAAGTTTTTCAGTGTGTATGTATTCCACCTACAGTGACAGGATATTACTATGAAGGCATAGTTTTTACACTAAATCGACAAAACTCAGAAACCCAGGCATTGCTTGGGATACAAGACAGCCTTTATTAATCATAACAAAACACAATACATGGTAAATAACAAAAAGGTAATATTTAGTATAAAAATAAAGTGCTCCAACAAATAAGAAAGACCAAACTAAAAAAGAGTTAAAACAACCTCAATCAAATAATAAAAGTGATCACACTGTCCATGAATAGAACAAAATAAAACCCTACAGGGAGGGAGGGAGGGAAATCATTGCTAGTGCAATAAAAGTGAATGTTGTTACTGCAATGCCAAGTGAGAATGTGACTAAACTAGAACTGTATCCGTCTGTACCCCCTTAATAACAATAATTTAAAGGAACACATTTTTTGAAAAAATATAGAGATAGAAATATATATAATATTTTCTTGTCTTGTGAAAAACCAGTCTATCAAATATTTTGATACAAACAATAGTAAAGTCTGCACATCTATTTCATTTGTCACTGACAGTTAAAACAGCTATTATTTTCATCCGCAATGGGATTTTGCAATTTGCAATAAGCAAAGACAGAAGTTCGTTAATGACTGCTTACGACCCTTCGCGAGTGCAATTTCTACAAATTTTATTTATTTCTTTGACCTTCGCATATTTCCAACATGTGTGACGATTCAATATACTGGAAATTTATATACAGCAGGAATAATTAGCATTAAGATCCTTCGATCGAAATAAGATTTTAGCGCGTATGGTATTGCCCCCGAAGTAGAATAGAACAGACTTCTCCAGGTCGAAGCTGTGCTCGCAGAAACTACTCCAAACAGGACTTCTTAAAACCTTTCCACTTACAATGTATCGCGGTATTCAAATTCCCTATTCTTCCAACTCGATCGGAGTCGTCGAGCTGTGTCTGGTCTCTTGAAACATTATCAGAAATCCACGGGTGTTTACAGAAAGCGTTCTCGATCATCAACATCTCGATATTCGTAAATCGAACGCTATGACGCACAAAATAATCTCGATTAATCGGCTCCGTGTTGCTGTTACTTTCCTTCAAGGCACATTCCACCCAAAGCACTCGACAGCTATTTGCTTCGAAGTTCCCCTGCTCGACATTTCCGCGGTCGAGCTTAGTCCTTTCGCGGTCAAGTCAATGTTTTGGTTGAGCTCAGAGCCAATCAGATTGCAGGGAATTACATATCCACATCTGCTTGTGGCCCGGACTGCTGGATGTCATCATGAAAGAGAGAATGGTCAATCTGAAAATTTATTTAAGAGTTAGAGAGAGCTAAGGAGGGAAGTCGTTGTCGTATAAAATATTTTGAAATCGGAAAGTAGGGGTAAGGCATAAAAAGCCAAACCTCCGCCCCCCCCCCTCCCCCTTCGTCTCGCCCCCAACATTGAACAAACTAGATACATATAATCCCACTAACCTCACATCTGGATCACTGCCATCTAGAAACCAGCGGCGGTATACGGGTTTTCCTAACAAAACGTACAAGTTCATTCCAACGCTAAAAATATATGGCGATATCAAACAAACCTGTAATAATAAGCTACTCTGATTTCATTATACTTCAGTCTTCCGTTTCCGTTTATAATGTTTAGAACCATAAGCATTTAATTTAGGTAAATCTAGGACTCTTTAGCCGAGACCGAAAAAAGGCATGCGTACCATCAATAGCAAAGCTTTGAGATGAAATATTTCTTAGTTCGTCTGAACTTTGTTTTTGCTTGTTTGTTATTTATTGTTTTCCCAAAGGATTACCACAGTGCATAGGAACGACGTGTGTCATTAATTCCTTATTTTCTATCCCGGCTTGGGCCAGTTCTATGAAGTCACGACGAAGCCAAAGTATCAAGCTTAAAGGTTTCTTCAATAGAAACTATAATGAATCGGACCTAAAGAATTCACGTTGTTATATTCATACTACTTGTGTTGGCGATTTTAAGGGAGATATTATATGGGCTGGGCCGCCAGCTCGGAATAGTGTTAACAGGAACAGCTTCACCCAAGGCCTGAACAAGCAATTTACTTGGCCGACTTATCAAGAGGGTACGCAATTCTTTACACACAAGAAACCAGTTTTTAAGGCCCAGCGGAAACGAAAAGCCACAGTAAATGTAAATTAAACATGTTTATCATCCTACGAATGACGTTGTCATTGAAGATGTAAGTACTGTATACTGTATATATACTGTATATTGAGTAAGGAGTGGTGTGGTTAGGGCACCTGTTTAGGATTCTTCGATCAACCTTATTCTGGAATACGAATACGTAGAGTGGCGTGTAATCTTTTATTATTACTACTTTATTATTATTTTTTTTCATTATTCCTCTAAATGCTTCGAGGAGCATAAAACGAAATAATTATAACAACAAGAATAATGGCGGACGTTTCTCGGTTACGCAAAAAAAAGCAACGAGAGAGGCAAAGAAGCAAAAGGTTTTTGTGTTAGCATGACAACAGCTTTACACGTGCAGCACGCTTTTTAGGCTCCCTTGCGCAAGCAGCGAGACTCATAAGATGTGCAAGTCGTTTTTTTTCTTATTCAGGACACAAAAGGGAGATCATGTTCCCAGGCGTTCTTAGCGGAGACCGTAGAAACTGGGAATAAGAACCGTTGTGTAACAGAAGCCATGCATGTTTTGCAAAGAAAGCTTAGGAAAGATTACTGTGACTTAGAGCTTTTCCGGAACGTGTCGGTCCACGAATTCTATTGCCTGAAAGCGTTGATTACTTTAGAACAAGTGAACACTTCAATGGTCCAAACAAAAAAAAATTAATTAGCAAAACTTTGATGGTGAGGCTAACTGGTTTGGGTGTTCAACCTCGTCCCCAGGGCTTTTCTCTCAAAAAATGGGTGGGGCGGGAAAAGGCCCTGCATCGGCTGGTCACGTGTACAGCCTAAATATTCCTGAGAAGCTAATTTATATGCAACCCGCTGGTTTTGCGCTGACTGAAGGGAGTAACAATGGAAAATAACAACACCGCTAACTATGTCAATTTTTCGCGTGTGTGCGATTCAAAAGCTTAAGATCCATTTAATTGCGCATTATTCAAATGCTAGAAGTTTATGAAAGGGCGTACCAGCTCTACGTTGTCAGGTACAAAATATACCAAATGCTTCAGAGTTGAGACAAGCTGTTATCAACTAGTACTTCATCTGAACCTCATCGTGACTGTGGAATTACTGTACGATCAAGCGGAAAGTGATTTTGTCCAATGTCAAAGAAAAATGCGGGCCTTTGCCTCCAGGATCTGCAGTGAATTTAAAAAAGTTGAACTTAATTGAAATAAAATTGTTCATCAAAATGCTTTATGGAGTCTGGTCTTCTCTACAACCGGACCATGAAACAAACAAATCTCCGCGCCGGATGCAAGTCAACCCTCCAGCCAGGGACGATAACAGGTCACCGATCTGAAACATTTGAAGACCTCTTATACACTTTTCTCTTTGGAAGATAAGTACAAAGGATTTTCCTCATATTAAAGGGAAGATTGATTGATCGATTGGAATCAACTAGAGCTCTCATCGATTTTAAATGGACCCAAGTCTTTCTTTGATGCCAGTCGTTTGATCGAAGAGGTCAATGAATTTTTTTAAAATACGGGTCATACAGGATAAGTCTAAACCAACGAGTGTCGCTATGATATGGCCGCGAGTTAAGGCGAATAGACCTAGGCTGTGTACGGCGGTCCACTTCGCAAGAAATTAAATAAAATGTCAGAAGAGTCGAGAAAGCGGACTTTCCCAGTACAACCTTTATGCATGTACGATACCTTGTTTGTCATTTATACCTTTCTATAAGAAGACGTTTTACAAATGTTACTCGCTTTCCCCTTCATAGAAATCGGAGGAAAGCAAAAAATTACCATAGCCTTATCTGTGACAAAAAGGAAATCTTGTAAAACTTTTCGTTAATCGTCAAGAGATATAAAAGGTCGCCCAAGATCGCGCGCTTTGAGGTTACGCATAATTTTAGCTTTTTATATAGCGCTAATTAATTACACCCAGGATTTTAGAGTGTACGAGGAGACACGTGACCAGCCGATGCCAGGGCCTTTTCCCGCCCCACCCTTTTTTTGAGGGAGGAGTCCTGGGGATGACGATGCTGGGTGTTGTAAACTTTCATTGTATGCAAGTGAGTCTTTTGGTGAGCATGCGGTTTATTTTTGGCTGTCTGGCAATGATGTAATTTTCCCCGAATCAAGGCCTTTGATTTTCGTGTAATTTATACACGCGTATAGCCTTCCACCGCCAACGTATTTCCGGTCGTCGCTAAATCCTGTTTCGTGCAGAATTAATCGCCTCCTAGACTGTGAGCAGTCTCTTATTTTTCTTTTGAGTCATAGTAGGTCGAAAGCATAATTTTACTTTTTTGCTCGCCGAGCATGGCCCTTAGGAAAGAAGGACGACCGCTTGCGGTCTAATCGCCTCCTCATTTGTTATCTTATCCCCAAGCAAGCGAGACTCAACGCTTCTGAGAGCAACGCTCCATAACAAAGCTGTGGTATGAAATATTTCTTACTTCGTCTGAACTTTATTTTTGTGTGTTTGTTATTGTTTGTTGTTTTCCCAAAGGGTCTCCACAATGCATAGGAACAATCAACGTATATCATGAATTCCTTCTTTTCCATCTTGGGCATTCTATGAGGTCGCGCCGAAGTCAAAGTATCAGAATTAAAGGTTTCTTCAATAGGTTTCTTCAGCGGTCACGAAACGCCATGACGGTAAATGTAAATATTAATATTAGCAGTAAAGTAGTAAAGGCCGCCAAAATTGATAAATTAAGCAAGGATTTGTTTGTATTTTTTCCGAATTGTACGAAAGAAGGATGTTACCAAAAAAAAGTACCTTTGCAGCCATATAGTTCCACCCTCATTGATATGTGGTTATGCCAAGCTGTTGGTTGAAAACGTGTGTAGCGTGCTACAATCGGTTCATTGAGTTCGTTATAAACGGTAGTATTCTCGTCTGTGTTGCCAACAAACACCTGAAGCACGCCAAAACAAAAAACAAAAAAAAACAAAACAAAAACAGTAGTTAGATGGACAATTAGTAGCGGTTTTGGCTCCAATTGACTGCTATTCACAATCGGAGGGTGACATTTTGTGACGCTAGGCACTGAATTTCATAACACCCTTGGTCCCTGCACACCTAGACGTAAGCTCTAATACGGATGAAAGCTGTTGATAGGGACTTTCAGATTCGCTACGGCAAGGGGCTACTACGGCTACATGAGGTCAAAATCACTACCGGTGACGTCACCACGCTAGTTGCAGTACGGCTTTCCCGCCGTAGCCTCGTTTTCTGCTGCGTCAAATTGCCTTCTTTGCCGTACTCTTCACTACGTGAGTTTTAACTTTCATTTCTTTGCCATTTTAAAGCTTATTTCGCTTTTCTGAGAAGCCTACTTCAAAGACTAAGTACTTAGTCATACTTAGATATTCCTTAGGTATTATTGCTTCGTTATTTAAGCGAAAACTCAAAGGATTTCATTTTGGATACCTTATATTCATGGCTGTAGACAAGAAAGCCTCGTAAGAGAGCTTATTCAAGCTTATAGAAGTTTGAGTTTCAGTAAGTGATTGTCAAGACTTCACGAGTACCTATTAAAAAAATATTTTTATCTTTTGGCTTATCTGCTAGTGATGTTCTTAACAACTTGTTTCTCTTTGAGAATAAAATTTTTATAATTTACCGGCGCTAGGGCGAGCGAACGCTCAGTTAAATGTATTAAAGTTGTGTGACATTTGTATTAATTCAATCCCGACAGATTTAGACTAAATGTTCAATCCCGTCGCAAATCGTTCCTTGGTTGCATCTTATAACATCAGCGATTTGTAAAGCCCCGTGCAAGCCTTGGGATGTCAGCTTTCTTGAAACGAAAATCTGTCAGACATTCATCTTCGTTGAAATTTTTGAAGGTCGAACTCGCGATACAAATGATATAGCAAAATAAAGGTTGTTTCTGTAGGTACCGGAGCACAGTATACGTTATCACGCTCGAATAAATTACTTCGGTCTCAATGCATAATTTGCCAAAATTATTTCCAAATGGAGACATTAAAGAAATAGTTTCAAAAGACAATAAACCAAACAAAATGAGAAACTAAGCAGTAATTGAGTCCGTAGGTTAGTCCGTTGCCTCAAGTACAAAGGTCCCCAGGTCCACAGAGTCCACAGGTCCACAGAGTCCACAGGTCCACAGGTCCACAGGTCCACAGAGTCCACGGGTCCACAGGTCCACATAAGTCCACAGGTCCACACAGTCCACAGGTCCACAGGTCCACAGGTCCACAGAGACCACAGAGTCCACAGGTCCACAGAGTCCACAGGTCCACAAAGTCCACAGGTCCACAGAGTCCACTGGTCCACAGAGTCCACAGGTCCACAGAGTCCACATGTCCACAGGTCCACAGGTCCACAGAATCCAATAATCACTTCTATGGTCAATTGTTCCTTGACTCTTGGATAGTTTCCAGTTGCGTGGAAAGCTGCTCTAGTTGATCCACGGCTCAAGAAACCAAAGCGCTTCCCTTTCAAATCTTAGACCCGTGAGAAATCTCCAATTTATTTCAAAGCTTACGGAGAGAGCAGTGTATTACCAAACGCAAGAGCATTTAGTGCGATCAGAGCTGTACCTAACGCTCCAGTCAGCCTATCGAGCAGGCCATAGCACGGAGACGGCCCTCCTCAAGGTACACAATGACATCTTGCTTAACATGGATAACCAGAGGGTCACTCTACTAGTGCTGTTACACTTGAGTTCAGCATTTGACACTGTAGATCATGAAGTACTTATCTGTCGTCTTGCGATAACTTTTGGCATTGCAGATACTGCACTTCAATGGTTCAGATCCTACCTTGCTGGTAGATCACAGCGTGTATTACTTAATGGGAGCTTCTCAGAGGATTTCTCTCTACCTCATGGTGTACCGCAGGGTTCGTGTCTGGGACCGCTGCTTTTTACAATTTATGCCAGCAAGCTATCCCCTTGGGGATTCCATAAAAGAATGCATTCAAGAGCAGCAGGAAATTATAAGGGAATAATAATTTTTCCTTATATTCACCTGCTTAGATTAGATTAGATTTTGGAATGAGAAGGTGGAACAGTTGGCATCGTCTCCTCAAACAGCTGAATGTGACCAAACTACCATCAGTGATATAATAGATGTCTCCTGGGCATTAAGAAAAACTTCATTAATAGAAGGAGGTTTAAGAAAGGTTATTGAAGATGCAGAGATACTCCTTGATAATCCAGATTCAAGTGCTACTAAACGCAAACTTGGGAGCCAAAAAAAACGAAACACTGCCAAAAAATCTAGATAGAATTAGAATGTCCGCAGCACATTTGGCAGTAGAATCGATAGATTCAGAAGTACAAAAATGTCAGACCAAGTTTAAGGCCGAAAAAAACAAAGCCAAAGAAAGTTATTCACCAATGATTATAAAAGGAAAAAGGTACTACTGGACGGTGCCTACATTGAGCTAAAAAGAGCTCAAGAGGCAACTGTCAAGAGCATCCATGCACAAAGGCAACAGATTAATTCTTACCTCGATTCTTCTAAGGAGGAATCAGATCAAGGTTTTACATATTATGCCGGCATTATTTTCAGGATTAAACGTAAGGCAAAAGAATCAAGCATTTTACCGGAATAATAGTGACAAAAAGGTCGGCTGGCGATCAGGGGCATGTTACTATACGTTGTAGCCTTAACTTCAAAGAGAGGTTTGAAAGTGAGCTTCATCTTAGAGTAAGGTTTTGCTAATTCAGTCTTCTTCCGTTGATTGGGAGGTACTTTTCTTAAGTAATATAACACTTATTTCATAATAACCAATTAAACCAAAGAAATGGAGGATAATAAACATCCATGTGCTGAAATACAGCAAGTGTTAATGGGAAAATAGTACCATTCTTGCAAGCACAGTGTGTGATTTTGCTAAAAATATTATGAGTGAAAAATATCAGCATAAAGTACTGGTAAACACTAATTCAAAACCATCAGATATAGTCTCCTCCTACTTCTATTTAAGTCCGCAAGAGACAACAACAAAAGTTTCATAATGGATAATTACACTTTCATTAATGCACTGTACAGCCAGAGAAAGGAAAAGATTACTTCAAGTGATGACAACTTGTAAGAAGTAAGATGATTTTAGCGGCAAGAGGGTGGTGACTGTAAAAAAAAAAAATTGGTAGCGATTGAGGTCATCATTTAAGGGATAAAAATAAGTTCTGATCAGTCAATATGTTATGCTACACGAGAGTTTTATTTTGCGAGTGAATGCATATTTTATACGTTTTGCATATGTTATTGTCGTTTGTAATTAGATGCGAATGGTTGACTCCGTTATTTTAGTTAGAACCAAAAAATGATAACATAACCCTTGAGTTGTTACCGTTAGAAATAAAATTAAACAAAATTAAGTAAGTCATTTCTTTTTTAGGAACAGATATTGAGTCAAAATTTGATGTTTTAATAAACACTTTATAGAAACCATAATTGATGAAATCCTTCAATTACACATGTCTTGCATGGCCAATAAATACTCGACTCGATTATGTATAGATGTATTTTTTAAGACCCCTCACAAAGTATACATGAATTTTTCTGTTAACCCTGTTAATACTCCTGTTTTAAGGGACCCTTCTAAAAATCTCATCCATAGCGGGGGGATTGGGGGTGGGTGGATATTAAATGGAATGGCCCCATGGCATTTTCAATGACAATTTTTGTTTATCGAGATGAGTCCCATGAGCCTCAGCAACGCTTCTCCAAAGAAGCGTTGCGTGACTACACTTAAAATTGCTGCGAAGATTGTGATAAATTGATGTAACTCGCCCCAGTCCTCGCTCGAAAATCGGAAAGAATGGAGGTGGTGAGTTCCATTTTATATTTTAATATTTTAATAATAAAAAGTGTTTCTTTTAAATGAGAACAAGATGGCAGAAATCTTTTTTCAGTTTTTGGCAATTTAAGTAAATTGTACTCCTTAAGCCATAACGAGTCGAACAGCGCATAGTTGTATCCAAATTTAGCGTAGGCATTTTTCTGTTACGTAGGTGGATAAAAAAATTGAATAATGTCAAATTCTGTGAAATATAAGTGGGATTATGAAAAAAATCGCCCATGATGTTGTCGCCAAGGGTGCCTAAATAACGGTATTTGTCAACATCTTACCGTGAAAACGAGCGGCCATGACCCCCAATGTGGATTTTAGCCTGCATGCGAGTGTCAGGTTGTTTCTTGCGCCCATATTACTTTCATGCGTCTGCTACGCAGGCTACGTGGACTTGCGGACCGAAGAAGTGTAAACTGGTGAGGCTGTAGACCTATGAACCTGTGGACTAAGAAGTGTAAACTTGTGAGGGTGTGGACCTGTGGACTCAGTGGACTCTGCAGACCTGTGGACGTCTGGACTCTGTGGACCTGTGAACTCTGTGGACCTGTGGACTCTGTAGACCTGTAGACCTGTGGACTCTGTGGACCTGTGCACCTGTGGACTCTTTGGACCTGAGGACCTTTGGACCTGTGGACCTGTGGACTCTGTGGACTCTGTGGACCTGTGCACCTGTGGACTCTGTGGACCTGTGGACTCTGGGGACCTGTGGACCTGTGGACTTGTGGACTCTGTGGACCTGTGGACTCTGTAGACCTGTGGACCTGTGGACCTGTGGACTCTGTGGACTGTGTGGACCTGTGGACTGTGTGGACCTGTGGACCTGTGGACTCTGTGGACCCGTGGACTCATGTGTACGAAACCATTGAAACCATTGAAACGAAACCATTGAAGAGAAATCAACCAAAACCTAGACGGGAAAACTAGTCCTGTCGTCCGGGTTTGTTTACATTTTGTGTCGGCTGTGACGTTACCGTACCGAGCGTAACTTAACCATTTTGAGTTTTGGCGGGAGACCGCGTAGTCGCCCCAGCCCTTCTCGGTTACAACAGCCGTAGTAGAGCTATGCCGTAGCGAATCTTAAAGTCGCTAATAATAGCATTTAGAGATGCAAATAGGATTGTTTTTAAAACAAACACCATGAACATGAAATTTAAGTATCTGGCAGAGGTTTTGGCGAACAAGAGACCTTGACCATTTACTTCTAGAAAACACTTGAGAGGTATCCTGAAAAGGCGTCTAGGGAACAGGTTAACGCCTTAAGTCTTTCCAGTAACAGGGGGACATTGATTTTCTAGTTTAAAATAATATCATTTTAATAAACTTTTGCTTTTAGACTTCCATTGTTCGATAATTTTGCTGCTTCTCTGGTCTTTTGCAGTTAGTTGTTACTTGGTTGCGAGTAGACTGGGGCTTGAGGTCGTTTTCTTCCTTCCAAAGAACTGCTGACTATTTTTTCTTTACGCTTTGCCCGGATACCTTTTCAGGTTCCGCAACAGGTTAGGCCTGACCCCCATTACAACTCTATGTGCTTGAAACGTCGGAAAGCTGACAACATTGAATTTTCGGGAACATGTTAATTAAAATTACTTTTAGGAAAACAGAGTGAAATTCAAATTATTTTGGGGAACTGTACAGTACCGCAAATGAGCCCCGACCACAACACCCCAAAAGGAAAAGGATGGCTAAAATGGAGCACAAATTATCCTCGACCCCAAATGATCGCCATCATCTTGTTTGCTTGATGCTGGAAACTTTTTTCAGCCCCACTCACCCCGACTGACTCCTCAGAGGGAGTTGAATGAGGAGATTAAGTATGGCGACGAAATGACGAAGATCAAAGTACACTTCACCAATGAAGGGGTAACCGATGCACTATCCTGAATTTCATCCGATTTCTTCGACTCGTTATTACTCCCTCAGTAACGTCTGAAACGACTGGCCGTTAATGCCGTCCAGCGACGTCACTACTCCATTGTTGTAATTCAGGCAAAAAGTAAAACACGATTTTCAAGTGGCAAACCAAGAAATATCGTTTGGAAATGTCTACATGATACAGAACAGCTGACAGAATTGCTTTACTTTTTTCGATGGTAATTCATATTGAACGTACAAACTATCAACTGCATGCAGTACTCTGAACCACTTGTAATTCAAACTCGGTCGCAATCACGCGATGAAATATATACACTCACGGAACACTTAGTTAAAAAACACAACAATTTCCTTTGATTGAAAAGAAGCTATTTGGTCCTTAACGAATAAAAAAGAAAACAAGGAAACAAGAAAGAAAAGCTAACAGAATCATTTCACTTGACGGTGAAAATAGCAAGAAGGTCGAATAACAACATGTCACTGGTCTCAGAAACTTCGCATAAACAAAATCACTGCCGAAACTACAAAGCGGCTCTAAATGAAAAACTCACCGACTTTCCGCAATGATTCTTCATTCGCAGTTCAATCTAGCAATTCAGTTTCGAAGACAAGCCAGGGCAATTTTGCTGTTTACGGGCGCGATCCATTCAACCGAAATGTATCGGTTTGGTCCAACCGGAAAAGTTTTGAAAAAAATGGTCCACCTTTTGAGGTGGATCACTTTTCCTGGTCGGACCGGTCGGAATTTTGGTTGAATGAATCGCGCACTATGGATAACGATTATCTAAGTGTTTGAACTCCACGCAAGCGTTCCACCAATGCGATCCGCTGAATATCCGGATTAAGCGACAATCTCGCTAAAATTTCTCATAATTGTGCATAAATTATGCGAATGTTTAGACAGTCAATCAATCAAAATCACTACCCGGTTTTCGGGTAGCATACTGACGTCACTGGACAGCATTAACGGCTGGTCGATTTAGACGTGGCTAAGAGGAGAAAACGACTCGAAGCAATCGGATGAAATTCAGGCTACCGATGCATAAGATCTCCAAACTTACAAGATGATTACTTTGATAATAACTTTTTGGGGTTTAAGGGCTACATTCAGTGAAACAGATTACTGAACTTTATTTTGTTTCCTTGCGGGGTCAACTATTTGCTGTATCTACTAATTTTTTTTTTGACAAGCAACAATCACTTCATTAAAAAAGTAACAAACTCCGCACAATATAAATGTCTGCAGTGGCGGGTGTCTAACCTTGTGTTCACTTTGTCCCTGTAGTTTGTACAACTGGAAATTCAGACCGTCGTCGCTATATTTCAGCGTGTAATTTATTACCCACTGACTCTGGAAATTAATTCCTTGCGTTGCCACCCGTGTGACAGTGACAGGATTGGTACCTAAATCAATCTGTAGCCATTGCTCAGCTTCATTAGCGTAAGCTGACCACGATCCTTTCAAATTCAGTCTACCCTGACTGGCTTCATGGTTAGCATCAAGCTGTGACGAAGCACTAATCTGCCCGTCGGAGATCGCTCTTTTCTCCATACCGAGAGCCTCCTGACATTCTAAATAACAAAAGAAAGTAAAAGGCAATGAAAAAAGGCAATTGAGTACTACTTGGAAATCCAATGGATATGGTTCTGTCAATGGAAATTCCATAAAAGTCACCATGCTTTATTTAAGAGTTATGACACATTACCTTAAAATGTTTAAAAGGATCTTTCACTGAGGGCGAATTGGAAAGAAGAGGACTAATGGCCATTAGGGTCGACCCTATTAACTAGTCGAACTTAATTAGTCGGACTCAATTCATTTTTAAAATGTACATGGTCTACAACATTTACCAATGAAAATAAATTATTAATAGTAATGTACGCATTAGGTTCGGCACATGAAAAGTCAGTCAACATTTGAAACGAAGTCGCTCCTATAAGTCGAAATTCCCATGTCCGCCGTTCAAATTAATTTATGGTTCGATCCAAATTAGATATATCGGACTGGATTGATTCAAAAGTCAATCTTTTTCTTCTATTTAACTGAAGGATTTGGTTCGGTAATGAAAAGTTCCACGTTTGAACTGGGTCTGACAAAAAAAAATCGTCGGGGCGACGTTTTCACTGTTCGCAATGTTTTGGTATAGAGCGTTATACTTTTCACCTACGTGGCCAGCGGCTATGCAAATTGAAACGAAAGAAAGTTTTAACCTAAGAAAAAATTCAACTCCCACAGGATTGGTTTGTCGCACCAACATGGCCGCCGTTTTATCGTGTTGGCAAACCAATATGGGGGACGTGACGTCATGCAAATTGTTGTTTTGTGATACACAAATCACTACCAATCACGGTGGTACAAAAAGTTTGACTCAGTAAATCGACAATATCGCCTGATGAAGACCTGCAGTGTGCGGTCGAAACGTCGTGATCAATAGCAAAGTGATGTCGGAACTGTTTCTCCAGACAATAAACTTACGCTCGCGATAAAGAACAGAACTGTTTTAATACTTCTTACTCTCTCTCGGTAAAGATCACTAACTCTCGCCATGTGCTTTTTTGCTGATACATCACTTCTTGAAAACGACATCCTATAATATCCATAATCCTAGCTCCCAGGCCCCGACGACCTTAGGGTGTGCCTGACTAGTTTACAAAGTAAAAAACGCGAACGAAACATTCTTAACATCCGAGTATCAACCTACGAATTCTCACAGTGACAATCGTGGGACAAGCGATAAAACTAAACCCTTTAATCCAATTGTTCTAATTTCTAATCTTAGTTTTCATTGAGGCTGCACCTAAACTCTCAGATATGTGTGGAGGGAAATGATAGATGCCTTCTTTCTCTGGCAATTTTAGCGCCTGCTGAAAAGGCCAAAAAAAGATATTTCTAAAAATTTGATAATGAGTTAACATGTTCCACGTCGATCCTATGGCCTGGCTGCACCGGGCATTGTTACATTTACTTGGATGCAGATCGGAAGTGTTTTGTTTCCTGCTATGAAAAATAATTTCATATGCTTGGTTATTAATAAAGTACTAGGTAACATTACCCCTAGCTCGTACCTCTTTGGACCAATATTAACCAGTGACTTCGCGCTTTAAGGAGCTGAGCCGATCGCTTATTACGTCTCGGGGGTGGCGGGGGTTGGTGGGGGGTACAATTTTCTAAGAGGCTTGATTTTGGGGGGTGAATTATTTTGAAAATGCACAAAATGTGAGGGGGGTCGAAATATTAAGACACAGGACTGGCCTTCTATGTAAAAGTTGCCAGAATATATTATGATTAAAGCAAATCCACGTTTCCTTCAAAAGTAGACAAAAAAATTTGCTTCGGCGGTTCTTTGTCAACAACAAAATGTTACCCGTATAAAGCTTGGCTCAGAAACCAGCTATCAGCTATTTCTACTACCAGGAATGTACCGTGCATGTACGCAAATATGCTTATGCATACAGCTGAAATCTGTATATAGATTTTTTTTTATCTCCTGAAACCATTTTTATTTCCAATTATATTGGCGTTTTTGTGTTAGGATTTCCTTTATCCTTTTACTGGTTAAGTGGAGTTTAATGGATCCGAATTTGAAGCCACAGACCTTGGTTGAGACTTTTGACCAAGCCAACTCTACTATTCTATCCCGGAGTGTAATGTAGCTCTCATAACTTTGTTGACTTATCCTGTGCACACCTGAGCGTAGCTTTTGCGGTATGAAGAGATTACAAACTCCTCTACGAAGGACCGTGACAGACGAGAGATTGAGCTCTTATGCAATTCTGCATATACACAAGCACAAGGACGTAATTGATATTCAGTGGTGGATCCAGACCTTCAGATAAGGTGGGGGGGGGGGGGGGGGGTCCCCAAAAAATTTTTTTCTTCCCTTTGGGGCCTTTTTGGTCAAAAAAAAGGGGGTTCCCGG
>BOPM01001019.1:71008-84262 GCA_022179025.1 Porites australiensis | reverse complement strand
GGGGCGGTCTCCCAAAAAATTGTTTTCTGCCCTTCGGGCCTCATTTTGGTCGAAAAATAAGGGGGGTTCCCGGTCCCCTCCCCTGGATCTGTCACTGATATTGATGGCATAATAACAGAGTTTGCCCGTCTGAAGGGTACACATCTCGCCCTTTGCTTGTAACGTCCTTGATGCCGTAATCAGAGTGTACCTTACCGATAACACTAGACATAGATGGGTAAAATAAGCAACTAATGACTGCATTTTCCCCCCGACTTTATTTACTGAAAATATCCTGCAGAAAACGCAGTAGATGGCATTTCTGAGACCCCAAATTTAAAAATTTTTTTGCTGTGAGAGCATGCCACCAGACTCCCCCAGGTTTGGGGCGTCTTCGGCGCTCTAACTTTTCTTCCCCCCCGCGTGAACCTTCAAAATCTCACGCTACGCTGCCAACCACTTGTATCTTATAGCTAGTGAAATCAATGCCCAAGGATGGAAGAAGAGACTTGATCTAGAAAGGGTTGGAGGGTGGGGGTGTGCATTTCAAAAACTGCCATTGCCAAGGGGGAGGGGGAGGGGTACAAATTCCATATGGAATTATTTTGGGGGGTAAAGTTTTGATATACACCAAGCTTTTCTGACCAACCCCCCCCCCCCCCCCCCGAGACGTAATATACGACCGGCCCCTAAAAAATTCCTTTACAACATCCTCAACATTATTTTTGTAACGCTGCTTGGAACATCAAGAGAAAAACAAGGGTAAAAAGAAGTAAGAAACAAAAATTAGAATTATACGAACCATTACAACTGACTTCGTTCACTTCCTCGCTCCAGTATCCTCTTATTCCGCACCGAACAGATGAAGGGCCACTAATTTGTTTTCCATTAGCGCAGGAAAATGAGCAAATTGAGTGGTATCTTTGATTGTATAAAACACAACTGTCGGGCAAAATTTTTACCTCATTTAAGGAGGAGAGTTTTCGGCACGTAAATCCTTTAAAAGATGAAATATAAAGCAAGTTTAAAAAAGTAAAGAAGATAAACAATGACGACACTGATGATCAATGGATAGATTACTTAGACCTTTAAATGTGTCAAAAAGTTCATAACCGCGTTTTGTTTTTGTCTAACGCAATAATAATAACTGTTATCTGGGACTTGATCCTCAATTTAGGCTCTTTATTAATTGAAATTTCTGTTTTTTTGTTGTTGCTGTATTTTTCTTCTCATTTGTTGTCTTTTTAATTCAAATTCATTAGAATACTCAACACAATGGATTAAAACTTCTTCTTCCAACCAAAAAATAAAAAAAAAAATCACTCTTTTCTTTTCGCTGCCTGCCCGACCATGCAGTCACCGGCCTTGTGCTCGTGGACGTAAAGACATTTTAGCAACATACTTTTTAGCAGAGGAGTTATTTGTGTCCTTGATTTCTGTTAAATTTTCGATTCGCCTTAGTTTGCTGCAACCTAGTTTCAGGGTCCTGTCCTACTCTTTCTCCGGAGTGTCTCCCTTATTCGAATTCCGGGGAGTAGGAGAAGACCCAGAGAACGAGGTTGTGTTTACTGCAGAATCGAACATAAAACCGTCATGCAATCGTGTCACAAATCTGGTAAAATATTATCCAATCCTCCAGAAAACCGCTATTGGGCAATGACCGCAGATGAATAACAGCGACTTAATGACAATAAAGAGTTTGTGTGTGTGTGTGTTTGTAGAAAATATATATAGGTAGGAAAGCCCCCTTACTTAAAGTAACTTTTGAAAATGCGCTACACGAGTGCATAGCATTAGTTAGTATCAAATATAAAATACTAGGCTAGTCTTGTAGGAGCTATTATTATTATTTCAATCTACACTATTGTGACTTTTCTTAAGAAAAAAAAACATGCCAGAAAACATTCGAGATACGTCTCTGTGAATATAAAACTATTTCATTTCTTGCTGTCCGAAAATAACGTGACCTACCCGAGGACAATTCACAAGAATAGTGACGAGGAGCATTACAGTTCTGGTCATTCCATTTCCCTGACGGATACATTTCCACGCAATCTTCAGTGCCTTTCCAGTTGTTTGGTTGGTTAGAATCAAAGTTTAGGTAAACTGCTAACGAACCATCAACCCATTGCCAGCGTGAGTTATCACTTGAGTCACGGTGCAAACCAATCCATGTCTTGCTACCCCAAACAATTTCTTGTTGTTTAGCTGGTGAATCCAACATTGCGAGATTAGATCCGAGTGCTTCACACGCAGATTTTGCCGCGATCCATTCCAGGGTATTAGAGAACAGTTTATAGCAAGTAGATTGGGCTGGAGTCCAATTTTGAGGGCAACCTATAAAAGATAAATATATAAAAATTGAAGTCAGGATTGTAATTTCTTCAATCGAGTTTATGACTGCGCTGATTCCCTGTTATGCTTACAGATTAGGCACTAAATTGAAATTTGAGATACATCTTTGAATTTTAAAATCCGGTCAAGTTCTCTTCACTGGGCATAAAATTAGATTTACTCCAAACTTGCTCAGGGCAAACATAACACGAAAAAGTACAAACTAGGAGAAAATTAGGGGCAAAGAGGGTAAATACCACATTTTGCCCTGAATTTGAACCTCGTCATGTAAATTAGGATGAAATTGCGGTGTTTTCCATCTTTTCCCCTGATTTCCTCCTAGTTTACACTTTTTTGCATTATATTTGCCCCGAGCAAATATTTGGTGTTAATCTAGAAAATTTTCGTGCAGTGGTGATTGAACATGCAGGTCGGTTATTTCGAAATCTTTTAAAATAAGCGAGCCTGTATTTGGCAACGTTACACGTTTTTGATGCATTGGCACGACAAAATTTTTCTTGGTTTCTAATTTACAACTAAGAAATGAAGGACTTGGTTGATTAGCTTTAACTCGGAAATAACCAGTGATAAGGCGGTCCTTGTACAGTAAAAACCCGCAACTAAGAACCTACATTTATAGGAGTTAGCCTAAACAGCTTCTTATATAAATGGTAGTTAACAGAATTTCAGGCTATTTAGGTTCTTAAAATGGGTTCTTAATCCTGGAGAATAAGCAATTAAAACACAGCTGCAAACAAGTTGGTCATTAGCCTATACTTTTATTTTCTTCAGCCCCACCCTTTTTTGTTTCAAATATGATTCTTGCAATGCAGTTGTAATGTACTAGTATGATTTTAGAAAATAAGAACCTGTTTTAAATTTCTTAGGCTCAATAGGTTCTTGTTTATAGGGGGTATAAATGACCAATTTTAGGCTAACAGGTTCTTAATTTTTTGGTTCTTAGTTGCGGGTTTTTACTGTATTCTTTTTACTTTGGAGTGCAACTTTTACGTGATTTTCGCGCTCCCTCGAGAAAAAAAAAGTTTTTTTTTTTAATATCTCAAAGTTACTCGGAACTTTGGCTCTGCATCGCTATAGGTGGGGGTACTTAGTTTTATCAACGGAGTTCGTAAACTTGATTTCTAACCTTAGTAGTGGAGGAGGGATGTTTCACGCCGGTTTTTTGTGGATTTAATTAACTTTTTGAGTGGTATAAATTAACGCAGATGACGTCACGCATCTCATTAAGATAGGATGATGTCATAGCTTAAATTAATGCCGATGACGTCATGCATTCCACTAAGAAAGGATGATGTCGTAGTTTATTTTTATCTGGCAAGGAGCAAGTGACGTTAGAATACCCTAGGGGTTGACGTCATCAGAAAATGTTGAAATCATAATCTATAAATAGAAAAGTGATTTTTTTGATATAATCAGCAATTTGCTATAGTCTTCCGATAGGGAAATTTTGAACGTGCTATCTTTGCAGATTATACTAACTGAAAAATCTTTAATCATTAAATTATTTTCACTAAAAATCAGTTATAAACAAGACACAGAGGTTAACCAAAAATTCTTTACTTCAAAAGAAGTAAAAAAGGAGGTTAGGCGAATACGGAATCGTAAGTTTTTTCGGGCAAATCATGAAAATGAGGTGGAAACGCAGCGAAGTGAAAAACTGCCTATCAAGCAAAAATGTCAATCTTTGTTTACTTGACTCTGTACAAAAGGAAAAAGAGGTTAGGCAAATGGGAAATCGTTCTAATTTTTCAGGCAAATCATGAAAACTAGGTCGAAACGCAGCGAAGCGAAAAACTGCCTATCAAGAAAAATGTCAACATCTGTTTACTTGACTCTGTAGAAAGTATTGCACAGGGTATAAAAATTCTATAGAAAACAACAGGTGGTTCAAAAGTAAACCCTAAATCTTTTGGTTCTTAAATAAACTTCATTCTAGTAACTAATGAGTCACGTCTATTAAAAAAAATAGGAATCAGAGGTGCGATCGCCTAACAACACATGTCTTCTTATTTAGCGCTAAAAATCAGATATATAAAGAGAACACACACACATACACAAAGTGGAGCTGAAAACTCTCTATTTAAATTTGACTCACCATTACAAAGCGTTTTCTCCGTTCTATCTCGAGGAAACGACTAACTATTGAAGTCTCAGCGCTTGATGAGCTTATGGTCTTGTCAATTCACGCGCCGTTAGTCAGTTAATTATGCGGGTTAACAAGCGTACAGTTGCATACAAATTGGCTCCACAGTAAAACCCCCAAGGGAGAAACTTGACTTATTATTATAAAAACACAAACAGTTAATAACTTAACAAGGATCAATTAAAACACGCGACAAATAACTTGACAAGACACGAGATACAGTTTTAAAAAATTTATTGAAAACCAGTGACAAAAAGAGTCAAATACACAGCGATTTGAAAGGGATGGAAATTAGTCCTCTTCCTCGTTCTCCTCTTTAGAAGGTGAATAAAAACTGGTTTCCAACGTCTTGGCGTTTTGGTGTGTAATTGCTCCACAATCGTGACACCGAAGAAAGCCGTCTTTGATGTAATTTCTCTCCTCGGGGATCGTTCGCATATAGGAGAAATCTTGTAGTTATCGTGCCAAAAGCATTTAGGAGATTTCATGATCAATGTCGAGTACACATTAGAGTTTTCGCAACTCTCCGCTTTGTCAGAACGGACCGCCTTAGTAATTTTGTTACCCACAGTTACAATAGGATTTAATTGTTTTTGCCTTCTGTGCCATGTGTAATTATGTGTTCTGCGTATTCTTGACCTCCCTTGTAATTTAGTGTTATACACTACCAAAGGGTTTAATAGCGGAGCTCCACGCGCGCGTGGACGGAGCCCCATAGCTAAGGAAATGTGGTAATCTACCCATCCGAGAAAATTTGGTAATCACGTGACCGTACGACCGTCCGTCCGCACCACAGGGAAACCAATGTTTACTCTCACACTTTCTAGCTGGTTTGGGAGCCCAATAGAAAACTAATTGCACATCAATGTTGTGATCAATTGACAGCTGTCAAAACAGGATATCCGCTGACCAGTATCACCTGACCCTACCGCGGGCTCAAGGGTCCACCTATCGAGGTCGAGTACTTTTTTGAAGTTATCCGCTGACAAATTACCAGTTTCAAATGATCGCAGGCTCAAGTCTATTTTTCCCAATGATTCATATGAAATATGTTGTGTTTATGTCACTATGGCCCCGCACTGTCAAGATTTTGATTTCAAACTGACCTCGGACGCGAAAATTCAGACACTTTTTTAAAAATAAAGGCGGGGAAGACTTTTCTTACCATGGTCACGCGTTGGTCACGCTCTACGTCCAATTTTTGTACTCTGATTGGTCAAAATTTGACAGGTGAGTTCATGCGGAAAATTTATGCAGCATCTTGAAAGTTGTTTACTTTGACAGCAAAAGCTGACAGAGTTTTGAGTCAACTTGTGATGTTTTTAACTGTCTTTTTCCACCGGATGTACAAAATGAAATGCAGCTGCTATCAAGAGTCTTCTGTTATCCATGGCTGGTTTGTTTATTGGGTTTTTGGTTGAGAAATGCGTCACTTGTCAAAATTGGGTAATCCGATTTCGGATGGCATCGTTTCCGTCTTTCACTTTGCTCAATACGTAAGAGGGTTTAAAAGTCTCAAGCAACTATGGCCTTCCTTGATATCTTTCAGGAACTGAATCTCGAATGGTAAGCCTGAGTAATTATTGTATTTAATGTTTGTTTTTGTTATATCTAATTTCATGAAGTCGAGCACAGTTTATGCGGCAAGTTTTTGCACGTTAGTTGAGATTTGAGTCAATGATCTAATCTAGTATCAGGTTTGATATAAGCTTACAGAACTTTAAAAGGCCTTCAGATATATTTTCTCACGGCAAATAGAAAACAAAAAGGTTCCGAAGAATATTTAGTTACAAATTTGGCTGTAGAAAGAAGACTTTGAGTGATTTTCTTGTTTCGAGGAGTTCATCTTTGATAAAAACAAACACCGGGAGGCCGGCTGAAAGTAAAACAAAATAAACTTAAGCTTAAGCTTTAAGCTTAAAGACTCAGGATTTTTAGAGACACTTTAATACTTGTCTTCGTGAATGAAAATTGTTGTCTCTGTAAATTTTTTACCGAATTATATTTCTTTTATTGATTGTTAGTAGTCTCTCTTGCAATTTTAATCGCTTGTCCGTGGTGTTTGTTTTCATCGTTCATGAACATCGCAGGAGTACTTAGAAATGTCGCGCGTATCAAACGCTTTATAAGATTACACATCGATATAACTGGAACCATTAAATAACAAAAAAAAATGATAATAAATTCGTTATTATGTTGAAGCGTATCTCCATTAAAGTTCATTCAAACACTCGATCACACTGACAGCTCGCACTAAAAATGAGAACCGGTTGGCCGTATGGGTGATTTTAGAAAGTTCTTGAACGGTTTCGCTAAAAGCCCACGATTGATCGTCCTGAATATTGAAAAATTGTGAAATGCCGTATTCTGTCCGAGGTCTGTATGATAAAAAGTACTGTTTCACCTCAGATGTGATGTATAAAAAGTATAAAAAGCTGGTTTACACACCCTCAGATTTGTCGGCAAGAATTTGTAAAGTAAACCTGTCGAACGCAAAAAAATGCGGCCTGATTTGTTTTCCAAGAATTTGGTTTCGAGGCCTAATCTACTGTGATCAAGAGCCATTATGGCTCTTGAATGTGATAGAAGATGTTTGCTATTTTTTGGGTGTACGTATATTTAGGCTATCAACTCGACGTAAGATGTTTCACTCTAAAATAACTTATCCTTTCCCTCAAAAGTCACATGAATGTGCCCTTAAGTTTTAAAACCGATTTGTGGATTACAAGTTTATTGTTTGATTTAAAATATAAATTTATTAATGGGAGCTTCGCTTTTAGCCCTGGCTAAATCTATATATTAAACTGATTATTATTATTATCATTATTATAACGTTCACAGGGACTTTTAGAGTGAAAGGTGGTGGACGTTTCAGGGCTACTACTTTCTGTTTCCTCACCATCCTTTTCAGTGTCGTTGTCGCTCTCTTGGGTGCCTTCAGCTTCAACGCCATTCTCAGAAGCCACTTCCTCCTCCTCCTCCCTGATTTTCAATATCCGATGAACTCTCCGCATTATTACTCTCGTTATCGGAGGTACTTTCTACATCTCGGTAGCCTTTTTCCTTTTCTATTAAATCACTTAACAACTTTTTGTTCTTGATTAAACCTTTATCGATTCCCAACTCTGCAAGTCCATCTAGAAACGAATTCAGCGCACTAGGCTTGGTAACCTCATTGGTATGAGGGAGTAACATGTGACGGGAATAGTGCGTTTATTTCGAAGCAATTGTTCGTTGGGAGTCCAGAAAAGAATGTCTTCGGAAGCGACCATACTATGCAACAAATCAGAAGCACGCTTTTCCGACACTGCTTGGGAAAGATGACTCAAAACATCTTTTATTCTTGGATCTTCATCCTCGCTTTCATCACCAGAACTTTCGCTTTCTTCATGTTCACTCTCGTTTTCTTCTTCAACCAAATCTATCTTTCTCTTCATTTTGATGAGTACCCGTGACCGACTTAACATGAGTAAATTATTGTTTTGTTTCCTCTTTTATAGCATCAAAAATTCTAGGCTTGTAACAGCAGGTACTAATACGTCTTGAATAAAACCATCAACCTCTTTTACAAGGATTCGCTTCTTTGTTTTGAAAGGGACATTTTTTTCTGCTAGGTTTACTAGAGCATCCTTATATGGCAAGACGTTCCGCTTATTTTCTTGCGAGATACGAATGTATTCCTTAAGTATATTGTATAGGACTTGGACTAATGCATGTAGTTGTTGTGGACTAGCTGTCCGTAAAAGAAACTGTCGCTGATGAGCTGAACAAACAGCTAAGAATTGAAGAAAACCACGATTGTTCTTGACAACTTGAGACATTGCAACAAACTGAACTTATGATAGTAGTTTGCAGTCTTTTATTGACTGTCGTGGATGAAAAAAAATAGTAAATGTGGAGGTGGTAGATAGTGGTGGTGGTGGAGAAAAACAATGGAAACGTGGTGGTGGTAGTTGTGGTGGTAGAGAAAAACAATGGAAATGTGGTGGCGGTAGTGGTGGTGGCCGAGGAACACAATAGAAATCTGGTGGTGGTGGTGGAGGAAAACTATAGAATTTTATAGCCTTCAAAACTATATCAATGCGCAACATGCAGCCATTTTCTCAGTCTACATTCTGCTCCTGAGGAGTTGACATGAGTTGGTTCTGTTCCTTTTGCGAAAAATCATTTAGTAGAAAAGATAGCATGCAAAGGCACGTGATGTCTAAACAACGCAATGTTGGTCTCACCCCATTTCAAACAGTTCCGTTTTCACAGAAATGTCAGCAGTTTCGATTCGAGCATCCTTTTACCTCCATGATTGCCGGAATGACCGGGTCCGGAAAAACGGCCTGGGTTCTATCTCTTTTGCAACAAGCTTCACAGACAGTTTACCCTCCCCCGGAATGGCAGTGGAGGTCGCAATGGCAGCCTGCGTAAACAGAAATGCTAGTCGCTATGCCACATATTGAATTCGTCAAGGGAATTCCCACGGCTTTAGAGCAAGATTCCTATTTTGATGTGCAAAAACGGAATTTGATCGTGTTTGATGATCAAATGATTGACGCCAGTAAAGACAAGGGAATTGTGAACCTCTTTACTCGTGGGTCTCATCATCGCAGCCTAAGCGTGATTTATATCGTACAGAATCTATTTCACCAGGGGAAAGGTAGTCGCAGCATAAGCCTAAACAGCCATTATTTGGTGCCATTCAAGAATCCACGAGACAAATTGCAAATCTTGACTCTTGCCAAGCAAATGTATCCCGGGCAAACTGATTTCTTTCTAAATCAGTACGAAGAGGCCGTAAAAAGACCTTTTGGTTATCTGCTGATTGATCTGAAAACTACTACCCAAGATAATTGTCGACTGTGAATAAACGTCCTGCCCAGTGAGGAAGGTTTTAACCAAGCAGTCTTTCAAGAAAATATTCCTGAAGAGCTTTTAAAATACCTGAAGCAGCAAAATCTTTCGCCTGTCCCACTTCTTCCAGCTATACAAGAAATACAGGGCAACATGGATGGCTTGCTTTCTCGAAACGATCTTCGGGACGATGAAAAAGCTAAGAGATACTTTCAATTGCAAAACAGATACCTGGCTTTTAAAGAACAATTAAATACAAGAACACGACCGGAAGAAATAATCAGCACTGTTCCAGCCTTAACATCAAGCACACAAGATTCTTCGACAGCAACGGAAGCATTCTCCACTCCCCTTAACCCCTTCAATATAACAACTAAATTAACACAAGCGGCTATCTTACAAAAACCTGAAAAAGAAAGCTCCAGCCCACCACTACCTTTAAATCCTGCTTTCCTGACCCCTCGTCCCACAGTAGAAACCCCATTACAAGGCCCGAAGTGCAAAAGGCGTCGGATTCAATTTGTAAATTGTTTGGATGATCATAATGCTCATGGCAAACAAGAAGCGAACTCGGCATAAGAAATTTCGAGTTAGACCTTACAAGTACTCCAAGGGCAAAAAGATGATTAATAAATTACATGAAAGAGGGCTTTGGTCGGTGTCACGATTGTGGAGCAATTACACACCAAAACGCCAAGACGTTGGAAACCAGTTTTTATTAACATAACATAACATACATGTTTATTCAAACTCTTATATAACTACATAAATTTGAAAGGGAGAGTCTAGAGGTTAACCCTATGAATAAAACTCTCCTAAAAACAACAAACAAACCATAAAAATTACAACTTTATAAAGGATTTGAGTTTACATTTAAAAAGTTCAAGGGTACCGGCTTCAACAACATTACTAGGTAAATTGTTCCAATAACTAATTACATTGTTAAAAAAAGAATATTTAAAACAGTTGATTCTAGATAATTTATAATAAAGCTTATACGAGTGATTTGCCCTTCTAAAGAGGAGAACGAGGAAGAGGACTAATTTCCATCCCTTTCAAATCGCTGTGTATTTGACTCTTTTTGTCACTGGTTTTCAATAAAGTTTTTAAAACTGTATCTCGTGTGTTGTCAAGTTATTTGTCGCGTGTTTTAATTGACCTTGTTTAAGTTATTTACTGTTTGTGTTTTTATAATCTTAAGTCCAGTTTCTCCCTTGGGGTTTTTACTGTGGAGCCAATTTGTATGCAACTGTGGGCTTGTTAACCCGCATAATTAACTGACTAACAGCGCGTGAATTGACAAGACCATAAGCTCATCAAGCGCTGAGACTTCAATAGTTAGTCGTTTCCTCGAGATAGAACGGAGCAAACGCTTTTGTAATGGTGAGTCACAATTGAAATAGAGTTTTCAGTGTTTTGTTTATATATCCGATTTTTAGCGCTAAATAAGAAGACATGTGTTGCTAGGCAATCGCACCTCTGATTCCTATTTTTTTTAATCGACGTGACTCATTAGTTACTATAATGGAGTTTATTTAAGAACCAAAAGATTTAGGGATTACTTTAGAACCACCTGTTGTTTTCTATAGAATTTTTATACCCTGAGCAATACTTTCTACAGAGTCAAGTAAACAAATGTTGGCATTTTTGCTTGATAGGCAGTTTTTTTTACCTCTCACAGAGGTTGTTTGCTAAACACCACGCTTTAAGTTCCTGGTGTCTGATTTTCAGTAGCAGGTATAGATCGCGCAAAATTCGGATTTTATCGATTTCAAAGTTTTCTGTTTATTGTTGTCATGGTGATATCGATTTTATTTAAAACTGCATTTTGACAAACTTCAATTCCTAGTGAATCACTGGTGAAACGTTTGTAGCGATTGGACAAGGATAAATCACTTTTAAGACGATTGAAAAACATCGGTATGGTCCCCGAAAAACTGTATCGAAACACCTTAAGGTGGCAATAAACAAACTCCCAAAACCTTCTCGTTCACGTGTTGCAGCCAGCGGATCTCCAGTCTGGCTGGTCAATCTTTCTTAACGCTTTGCGGTCAGCCAATTTTTATATAGGGAAAAACCGCACTTTGGACCAAATCCTTCTTTTTGAACCGTTTTTCGGCCAGTTAGCATGGGAATAGCTAGAAAAGAGATTTGCAACACCCAGGACCTAATTTCTGCTTTTGGTGAACCTATTTCGAATTTTTTTCTCACTCTCTTCTTTTTCCCTTTGCGTTTCTTTTTATAGGCAGTCTTGTTGCCCAATTCATCGTCTTTCTTAAGCATGAAATTTTCCCTGGCTTTCTTTTCAACAAGGAAAGAAATTAAATCGATTCTGTAAAAAGTAGTAGGTAAGCAGCAAAATTGGTAGTGGATTTTTTCCCCAAATGTTGCTTTTTTTTCTCAGTGTAACTGTCAGGATTGGTCAAAATTTACTAAATGAGGTACCAGTGGCGAGCTCGATCCTTACTAATTTTGCTAATTACCATTGATTAAGCTTTAATGGAAATCTTAATGGGTCCAGGAAAAATAATATGCATTATTTCATTCTTGAATATTTTCATTGAGTTTACAACTGCATAAAAAGTTATAAATTGCATTAACATAAACTCACTGAAGCTGGAAATGAGCTGCAGAAAACCGGCCAAAACCCGTCCGCTATTACTCAGTTCTAAAACTGAAGCTCTTGATAATTCTGCAAAGCGGTTTGTCGAATGTTACTCTCTGTGACGCAGACGCGCATCGAAGATTGCGCGTCGAAAGCCTTCTCAGGAAGAAGTCACCAACTTTTGGTCCAAAATGCAAGACAATAGGCAAGCATCTCCTTAACATCTGCCACCCACTTTGACGAGATATCTGTAGACAATGTTAGCGAATTTGGATTCACTTGAGGATTTGAGTATTAGGGCAGCATAGAAGGCGCTCCAATGAGCTTATTCTAGCCCAGAAGGAGAGTGTTCGACCTCACGGTACACATTTGTTGAACAACTGTTTTGGACCAAAACACATCATACAAATTATAGATACATTTATATTTTGCCAAAGTTCAGTGTTTGGTCTTAGCAAAGAGATCCCTGTCTCTGTTGGCAGTAGCATTGAAGTGACAATTTTTCCATTCGATCCACGCTTTCATTATAAAACTATAATTTTTACTCTAAATTTTCACATGCATTATTGCCGTGTGTTTTAAATTGTGCAAGCGTTTGCTCAAAAGATAATTCAATCAAGCCACTACGATGGCTGTGGATTCCAAAATTTACACTCAGTTACGATTATGGATTTTTGTTGACGTCAGCATTTTGGTAACCGGTTTTGGGCGGTTTGGGACAGTTTTTATATATGCACTTTTTGGACTTAACCTGGGGAATCCGGTTTGAACCGGTTTTGGGCGGTTTGATTTGAATAATATCTAAGCCTAACCATATCACCATTCTGAAATAGCTTGCGACTATATGTTATTTTGGTTTTTGAGTCAGGATCTAGCTTATAGTTTTGATATTTATCCTCATTTGTGAATACAATATGAGAATGATTATTGGTTATTTTTTTGAGACCAAAATCCAACCTGTCTATATTTGCTTTTGCAATCATATCCAATATTTTGTTCACTATTGGATTTTCAATTATTTTCTTTTTATAAGTGTCTAAAATAGGATCTAAATAGAAGCTCTTGCCGCATTTATAATCAGCTTTTTCTATTGCTTGCTCAGGCTCAATGAGTACTGATCCTTTGTATCCTTCACAATAATTTTTTATGATGCCAGATAGTAGTAATAACCCACGGTATGAAATTCTTGGTTCTTTTAGCTGGTTTAATTGCTATAATGCTGATTTTAGAGCGGTTTTCGTGTGCTTTTGTACGACTTTTGATTTAATATTTAAGACAAGGCCCAATTCACTGATTAATTTTTGTTTACTAAGGCTTACTCTACCATTTG
>BOPM01001019.1:55199-67906 GCA_022179025.1 Porites australiensis | reverse complement strand
GAAATTGGAATGTTGTCAGCTCCGGGAGCCTTACCGTCCTTAAAACCTTTTGCTATTGATTTGAGTTCCTCGGCGGTGACATGATTAAAGCTTGACAGCGAGTCTGAGGGCACACTGTTTATAAAATCCTGGAACGACTTGGAGGCAGGGGCTATTTTATCGGCCAAATTTGGACCGATGTTTGTAAAATATTTACAGAATTTATTGGCAACTTCTTCTGTGCTGGTAATGCTTTCACCATTTTCATCTACTAGCGGGTATGTCAATTTCGTGTTTTTGTTTTGGCCCATTGCATTATTCAAAATCCTCCACGTCTGCTTGATGTTAGTCTTATTTAATTCAATTTGATTTTGAAAATAGAGTCTCTTGGCAACTCTAAGGAGATCAGTTAGTTTGTTTTTATACGTTTTGTATTTGAGAAGTTTTTCATTTGATCGATGCCGAAGGTATTGCTTATATAGCTTATTTTTCTTATTGATTGACCTAAGTAAGCTCTTTGTAAGTCAAGGTTTCCTGAAGGAGTTTAGAGCTTTACCTTTGATAGTTTTAAAAGGGAAACACGCATCAAATAAGCCAGTGTACTTATCGATAAAAATATTGTAAGCGGTGTTAGGATCATTGGGATTGTTGGCCTGATCAGAGAAATCCCAGTTTGTATTTTCTAGTTTGTGTCTAAATTCATTGACTCTTTTCTCGCTGGTATCTCGGATAGTAAAGCTGTTGCTATCTTTACGTAAATAATCACCAAAAACAATTGAAAAGATCGGTAGGTGATCTGAGATATCACTTATGATCAAACCATTTTTTGAGGATACTGTTGTATTGTTCGTGAAAATGTTGTCTATAATCGTCGCGGAATGTGCTGTAATTCTTGTGGGTTTTGTAATCATTGGCAGAAAACTAAAAGCAAAATGCGATTCAATGAATTGAGCAGTGACTGAATGAGATTCATGCTTCAGTAGATCCAAATTAAAATCATCAGTTATATAACAATGCTTATTGCCTTTGGTAACACCTGAGATAATTTCATTTACTTTCTCTACAAATTCCAGAGTGTTTTCAGAAGGGGGGCGATAAATAACTCCAATTATTATATTTTTATGTCGTGCAATGCAAACTTCATATCACCATACAGTTTGTAATACACGGCACTTTCATTCTTCTTCTTACTAGCTTCTACAGGAGTCATTTTAATGGAACTGTGTTTGGCGTTATTATATTGCTCCAGTATTTTTGGTGTTACCCTGGACAGTAAACTGCTCTCACATTTTGGTTTTAATTGTACAGTTCCATCTTTCACATACACTAGATTCTTCCTCATTTTCGGTTGAGTATAGTGTTATACCATTCTTTTCCAACAGTTCTTTCATATTTTTGCTATAATATTCTTTCCCCTTATCAGTCCAAAGATATTGTGGTTGACGGCCCTCTTTGAAGATGGTTTTGAATGCTTCTGTGACAGTTTCCCCTTTCTTATCCTTCAATGGGACAATCCAGCCATATTTGGAGAATAGATCTAGTACCATGAGGAGGTATCTGTAACCCTTGTTCCATTTGTTGAACTGTTGCATTTCAACCAGATCTGAGGACCAGATTTTGTCAATACCGCTTGTAATAACGCGCCGCCGAGTAAAGTTGCGTTTTATTGGTTTATGTAGTTCGTCCGCTAATTGTTGTTGCCAACTAATACCCGACGGCTTTTCTAGTTTAAACCAAGACCGAGTTTCTTTTTCAATTTAATAGTGTTCTTAGTAGCTCTTTTTGTTAATGATTGATTTGGAAATTGTTCAATTGCATCTATCATTTTTTGATCCGCTGAATGCTTATCAGATAATGACAGAGCATTACTGTAATTAATATCGTGCTGTTTACAAACTTGATCCAGTCTATTTATTCCCTCATCACCTCGAGCTAATCTTTCCTCTAGCCTAGTATTTGGACCGCAATAATTATACTTTTTACTTTTCCATGTTCTCATATGAAATTCAGGAAGCCATTTTCGGTTTAATATATTTTGAATATCCAAAGCACCTCCATCAAGATCTTTCCTGTTTGTTTGATAGTTTTTCTTTGGTCGTATTTTGGTTGATAATTGGTCAAGAGCTTGAGACCCACATTGTGTATTACTGGATTCAATTTGTCCAGAGCGTAGTCGAGACCTTTTTTCTGTAATGTAGGGTTTCTGAGCGCTTCTGACCCATAACATCCATCCAAGGAAGCCCGTGATGTACAAACATGTCCAGTGCTGTACCAGCCACTGTGTCCATTACGCCTGCCCCAAGGACAGGCTGATCTAGTTTCCCTTCTTTACAAATTTGACCTTTTTTATTCCGCATTCAGCACAAGTGCACCAAAACATGTCTACCATTTTTGGCAGTTTTCTAACCCGAAGGTTCTACACATTCTGTTTGTTTCTCCTGTTTAACACAATAAGATTTCACCATTATTATATATTTATGTTATATAATTATTGTCTAATCACTATCACTACTGTCTGGAACATAAGTATCATGGCTGTTATCTGACTCATAATCACTCTCACTTAACGGCTCACAATTGCAGCACTCGAGACATCCATATTGATTCACATAATGTGGAGTAACTTCTTGGCAATAAACACAGAACGTTTCAGTCATCTTATATATATGGATTACATAAAATAGTTTATCAGAAATTGGTGATTTATCATTTGATTTGTAAAACTGAATTTGGGGTTATGTATAACATCTAATAATGATCTACCCTTTTGTCTCTATAAAAGATAATATAAGCACCAATAACCACATAAAACACTTTCTCTTTCTTGTATTTCATCTAATGAGTACACCATTTTTTTACCGCTTGTTTTCAGATAATTTTTGATTTCATTGGGCATGATTAATCCGAACGGATCAAAATATTCACAATATTGTTTATCTACGTTTCTATAACAAATCCAATGACTGCCCCCGCCCATTGAATCATCTAAATTAATTATTCCTGTTTCTAGTTTGTGTATTTTGTCTGGTAAATTATCACGGCTGTAAATACCCCTGAAATATTTTATTCCTAATTGTGTAACCCATTGTAACAAATCAATGTTCGATAATGGTTTGTTTATGAATGTTACAGTATTGTTCCTAGAATTGGGATTGAATTGAATGGGCTGTTCTTACCGAGCAGCAGTCCCTTTCCTATCTCTTTTTTTACTCCCATACCAACCGGGTTTTCCCATGTTCCAAAAAAAGGTGGTGACATGTAAGGGTACGGGGTTATCATGCCATGGCCATTCCATGTATTAGAGGAACCAGTACTGTCGGCCTGCAGTCCTTCTACTGTTAATGCGTTTAGTAATAGTGGGGCTCCTATACTCACCATTAGAGTACCAAGAAATCCGCCGCTCTGTGTTTTTGTCGGTCTAATAACCAATCCGTTGCCAGTTTAAAGAGCCTTAAGAATATCTTTTTTCTGCCCCGTGGTCAGTAAATGTTTGTAATTCTGCTATTTTATCTATTGGAGTAAGAAACCCTCCTCGTCGACCTTTTCAGAATATTTTATCCACACCGAGACTGGCTAATCCTGGTAACACTCCTGTTGCAAGGGGTGCAATAGCTTTTTTGGCTAGTGGCATAGCCATAGGTAGCAACTTGCTTCCTAAACTGATTAATGATCCCCACAAACTACCACCCTGTCTAACAGCCTTTCTGATTTGTGTTTTTGATATCTTGATATCCGATCCTGTACCCTTGCTCATTGCTTTTTTCAATTTGTTGATCTGAGTTTTTGTTAGCATTAATTCATGTGGTCCGGATAACTCATTTCTGGTAAGTCTGATGGTTATTGCTGAATTATTATTATAAGCTCTCGAAAGCTTTTACAATTGTCCTTTACTAAGTGACACACCATAAGGATAATATTTCGTCATTACTTGTATATAATATATGTTACATAATTTTAACCATATTCAATTTACGATCTGAGTATTATTTTGCCATCCTTTTGAATTAGCTCAACATCTTGCTCATATAATGTTAATGCGTAAATTGAGTAGGCTGTTGCCGTTCCTCCAGATAGCTCATATTCAAATGTCAGTTTTGTAGTGCCATCCTTAATGTCCATTTTTTAGTCGAAATACAGGAAGGGGAATAGAGTACTAAAATTAGATTTATTGAGTAATGACCCTTCACCGTATTCATTATTTTTGTGAACATATTTCAACACATCCCTGAAGACTCTAGTCATATCAGTAGTTGGTGTGTAATGTATTTCGGGGTATTCGTTACCATTTCCAACTTCCAGATGACAATTGGATAAGGTTCTTGGGTCAGTTGATACAGAGAATGTGTTGTACAAGAATGGATTTTCTGTCTGGGCATCGATATTCGCGTCATTGATTATGAACACAAATACGTGTCTGGGTTTTGAGAAACCAGTTGATCTTCTGAAATGCCCAGCTCTCTGGCGGCTACTATTTCATGTTTCAATATTCTCTCTCAAATAAGTCCACTTATGAGTTTTAAGGTATTGGCTCAAATAGGATGATTGACCTTCACTGTTAAAGGTTATTCGCGGAACATACAACTGCATCCTGGTGATAAGCACCCTGCAATTAGACCCGGCTTGCCAAATTAGATTACCATCTGACTCAATCTCAAAATTCATCTCAACTCTTGTATTGGGTAACAGCTCATCTTCTAACATTTCGATAAACGAGTATCTGTTCAGTGGTATTTCAGTGTTTACTGTGGATGAGGTACCTAGGAGTGCTTTTCGAAGAGCAAAACCCTTATTGTAAGCTGCTCTTCTTTTGGCTAACTGATTTGTACCACTAACTTCAAATTCCCGCTCTTCTGCATTTCTAGATGTATCGAGATAGAAAAACTCATTACTTGCTGTCTTATTGACGTAAGCCGGACTGTAATCGAGTACGTTCTTAATATTAACCGCGTGATTTGCATCATTACAATCATACACTTTCTTGCCATTTAGCTTAATATCAAAATGTTTCAAAAATGAGTACGACCCGTTTACAATTCCATTATGATCTGCTAGTGCAATATTGCCTCCATTAGCCAGTAAGACTACTTTAAAGTCGAGACTGATACGAGCATTATACCAGTCAAAAGGTGTAACCTCACCACTGTTATCAACAACAAACCTATACCCATCTATCTTTTAGTGAGCAGTATTGGCGACAGTTGCATTCAGTGCTGTTTCTAGGTCAAAGATAACATCTTCATATCGTTCAACATACTTTGGATCCCTAAAAGATTTCATTATATTAATATATTAGATAAATCTTCTCATCCGGCCTCCAGATAATAATTGATTTACCCGTTCATTAATCTCGTATTCGCTTAGCTCTCTTGATTGTGGGTTTTCTATTGGCGATGTCGCTACTGGTGTTTTTGCGTTTTGATTCTTTTTGCTTAAAAACTGAATAATTTTATCGCCTGCTTTTTCGCCGGCATACTCGCCAGTTTTGGTAGTAGCTTTCTGAACAGCCTTCTTGGTCGCTGTTTTAACAGCCTCTTTCATTGTCTTTCCAAACAACTTTCTACCGATCGTTTTGAAAACATCGGTAACAACACCTTCTCCATAAATATGCTTCTTAACATATCTACCCATTTTGGCATCATAACGTTTCTTAAATTCTGATTGTTTCATTGTATATTATTTGGTTAGATTATTATGCTGGTTTAGATTGCAATATCAATGTCATAAACCAGTCAATCTTATTTAGTTTAATTGGTCGCCCCAGTGAGTCTGTAATGTAGAATCTCATTTGACTAATATTAAGCTGCGAAACTTCATTAAACAATAGTCTTCTGGGTTCAAATGTGAATGGGAAACTTCTTATCAAATTGTCCGTTAGAATAACAGCTAACGTGTTAGTATTAACACCATTCAATATGCTGTTCGTAATGGCATCGGCATTGATATAGATCATATCAATGGAATTTGTGATATTGGGAAGAATTGTCCCATATTCTGTTTTATTGACAATCTTTTCTGTGAACCTAATCAACTTCCCAAATTTACTGTTTCTCAGATCCAGTTGGTAATTGTTGTCAATCTGAATGAGAAACTTATATGTCGATAATACGAATGTTAGGTTAATGTGGTATTTGTCACCAGTTTTATCATCGGTGGTAATATGACCTTTCTTTTTCATGTACTGGTGGAGATAGTCATTAAGATCTGAGTAAGTATACATCCCATCAATAAATTTGACGGTTTGCCATGAATTTCCGCCATCAGGTGAGTATTATATTTGGCTATTTTGATACTGTTCTGAAATATTATGCCAACTGTAAGTCATTGTGACCTTATCCAATGCTATTTCGTGTATCATATCATTTTGGAGTTTCAGAACTGGATCGAATTTGATTATGAAATATTCTGCTTTATTCTGTCCGATTTTCTGTCTATCAACAGATGATACATGGATTGCTCTTTCTTGCATTTATATTATTAGATTACATACTCCTTCAACAGACTGTTAAGCGGGGTGTTATTTATTTGTTTAGTGTGTGAGCAATTTTGGAAAATTCATTTTTGACACCATTATTTCCAGCCAATATGGATCCAGCTAACAATTCCAATCTGTCCAGTAGGTCAGCTGGATTATTATAATAAACAACACCTGCACCGATTTTTTTGTATTTATTACTTGTTCGGTGAATTGGAATATCACTTATTGCGTTCAGGTCATCAAATACCATTTTTGATAATGGCGAATATTTCTTTTTTACTATTGAACCGCTTTGTGAGCAGATCAAGTGGATCAAAGTCCACTTGCTTTTCATAGACTTTTTTACCATCCTTATGAGCAATTAGTTTAAGCTGGCCATAAAGTTTGGGAACGTCGATTCTTACATTTCCATAAACACCAGCTTGTGGGTTAATCTTATAAGCATTCCTCTTTTTTTGTGCATAAATACCCTGACCAACTTTCAATGTTTTTGCGCCTTCCTCTAAAATACCAATTCTTTGTCTGTATTTTTTTATGATGTCAATCCCTTCAGTATATTCAGCAATTTCATCCCTATTTCTCTTTCTATTAGTTCTTGTTGTGCTTAAACTGGCTTTTTTCTGACCTAATTCCTCATTTATTTTACCAGATTTATCCATAATTTGTTTCGCATAATTTGGCTCTTTTAAGGTTTGCAAAAAGATGTCAGCTGGTAATGGAAATTGCTGGCTTTGTATGAATGCCTGGATTCTTCTTGACTGAATCCTTTATTCATATCAGCTACCATCTTAGGGGCCACCTCACCACTTGGGCCTGGTAATGCTAATCTTTAAACTTGCTCGGCGTATGGGACAACTTGTTTATTAACATCTCTCAATTTACTGATTTCTTCTATTTCCTTATCAATCTTTTGCGTTAGAGGTTTGAGATCTTCAGATGTCTTTTCGTAAACATTCTGCTTATTAGTTCGGACTTCCTTTATAACATCCCTAACAACTTCAGTCATTTTTCCTGCTTCAATTTTAGGAATACTGAGTCTCTTGAATCTTTCGTTATCCATTATACTATTGTGTTATATAAAACTTATGTTGACTTATTTCAAGTTATCTAACATAATAGTATAATGGAGATTCCAAATTATGATTTCAATGAAGATGAAAATACAAACTTCAAACAGCTGTACAAGTACATCCCAAATACATTTTTAGGATGCTAATATGCGGCAATTCAGGAAGCGGTAAAACAAACCTACTTTATCACATCCTTATGAAACCATTAGTCTACTACGACCAGATCCATTTATACGGTAAAAACCTGGAACAGGAAAAGTATCGACATAAGATAGAAACAATGAATGATATCAGTGGCCAGGTTGGATATGATATAATACATTGCAATAATGATGACATTAAACCTGTCAATAGTCTGGAGAGCGATGCCCAGAAAATTATAATGTTTGACGACTTCATTTGTGATAAAAATCAAAAGCCGCTTATCGATTATTTCATTCAAGGCCGTCATAAGAACTGCAGTGTTATTTACCTTTCGCAATCATTTTATAAAACACCAAAAGATATCAGATTGAACTGCAGTCATTATGTTGTTTATGATTTCCCTAGCAGTAATGAGAGAAATATGATTTCTAGAAAGTTGAATGTAACAAAGGATCAATATATTAAAGCCACCAAACCACCCTATTCATTCCTGTATGTGGATAAACCAATGAAGACTGTCAAAAGAAACTTTTATGGAAATATATATGTTGTATTATCCTTTCTCTGGTAGATAATTATATAACCAATAATATATGAAGATACATTTGAAATTTAAAAGTCTCCAATATGCTCTAATGGCAACTGAATTACTGTATGACCTCCATCCTATAATATTAAAAGATATCCTAGATATGAAACGGGCTCTTGGTTCAATTCTTGGACAAATTATCAAACCAAATCAAATAACCTACGTGCAAAGAGAACAACTTACCAAATTAATATAATCTAATTATATGGAAGTATATCTAGAAATTGAAGATGTCAAATATGGTAGAATGATTGCTGAATTATTTTAAAATCTATCAGAGGGTTGTTTATATGAGCTTCTTAATCACAAACATGAATCGTTAGAACAAGCTTGGATTGTTGGCAGAGTTATTGGGATGGATGATCCAATTACTAATGAAGAAGCCAAGCTGTTAAAAGCAAATGGATTTCATGTAAGGGACATAACTGAATAATAAAATAGTAGTGGATGGAAATATCTAATATACTATTATAAAATGGGAATTTTTAATCAGCAACCTAATTATAATCAATCATACTCAAAAGGAAAACGCAGTATTACTGGCCCTCAAGGACCTCCTGGTCCCGCGGGCCCTACTGGTGCTCAAGGCATTCCTGGCCCTCGCGGTCCCACTGGCCCTACTGGCCCTGCTGGTGCATCGGGTACTGGTTTAAATCTCACATCAGATGGGAATTATAATATGTCAAACAAAAAACTGACTAATATGGCTAAAGGAACTGCTTCCAATGATGCCGTAATAAAAAATCAACTTGATACAGCTGTGGGTAATAAACATAGTACTGACCAAAATATTGATCTGAAGAATACTTACAATGTTATTAACAGTAACCGACTAACTTACGATGAAATGGGCTGGAATGGAGGTACCCTAGTGTGTTACAAGGATGGTAGAGAAGTGTTTTTCAGTAGGAAAGAATCTGTGTTTCTCATGGAAACGTATTTGGATATGGGCAAGCAGTTCATCTATAATGTCAAGACCCCCCTCAATAGTGATCAATTGGTAAAAAAGTCTTATGCTGATACTAAACTATCACTTTCTGGTGGTTTAATGACCGGCAATTTGGATATGAATAGTAATAAGATATACAATGTAGCACAACCAAATGGTGATAATCAACCAGCCACAAGAATAAGGTCAAAAAATAAATTCCTGGATAAGTACACTGGAGTTATGGCAGGATCACTAAACATGTCCAATAATAAAATAACTCATCTTGCCAAACTAACTGATGATAAAGATGGGGTTGATAAGAAATACATAGACGATAATTATTTGAAACTGTCTGGTGGCACTGTAACTGGCCATATAATATTAAACGATGCTATCCTTATTTCACAATATCAAGCAATAAGCCGGAACACTGGGTATCGGTTGCTGGTTTTACGGTGAAAAACCACATTTGATTTATGAAAAAACACCAAAGAAATTAACACTGCAAACTAATGGTCTGAGAGATGGGTCAACTAACGAAACTTCTATCAATTACTAAATAGTTTCAATGGTAAACGTGTTGTGTTTTGGCTAACTAAAAAAGGTACAGGGGGTGACCTAACAGTAAAAGCTTCAGTTCGTAATTATTCTGGAACACTAACACTAAGTTCTGCTTTAGCATCTCAAAGTACCTATACATTCAGAATATTCTCAGAAAATGCGACAATCTATAAAATAATGTACACTCCAAACTTTCATGACCTAGATTCTTTAGAATTTCATAGAATAATGTTGCAAGAAAACCTAAACGGTTCTTATGTTCTATAAATAATATAAACTAATAATATAAATGAGTATATTCAACTTCAACCACATTAACAAAAACAAAACAAAAGAAGAGATACAGGAGATTAAAGAGCTGTATAAATATTACCACTATAGATACTGGTGCTATCAAAGAGCCTATACACACTACAAAAAAGTCAATCTGGCTTCTGATATCGTATCGGCGGGCTTAGTCATTATTGGTAGCGTAGCTGGTGGCATCACAGCCAATCCCATTATTATAGGTACTGTAACAGGTGCCGGTGTATTACTCAAAACATTTTGTGAAACTAAGAACTACAAACGTAGAATAGAAATGAGCAAATATGCATATACAACATATCAGAAAATATTAGCCGATCTCAAAACTTCGCTTCGAGGTGGGACCTTTAATAAACAGGACTTTTTGAAAGAGGTTAATATTCTTGATGATACAAGTAAAGATTTCTGTCCATTAGTAACAAAATTTGAAAAACAATATGGGAAACAATTCCTCTGTACCCCCACTACTAACTCTAATTAATATCCTCCTTGATGAGATCATAGATTTGAGCCCACCACTGACTGTAATAATTTAACGTCTTCTTTGATTTTGTGAGAGGAATAAACTTGTATTCTATTCCTAAAATATTGAATAATTGCTTGAGAATATAATTAACACTAATCATGCGTTTCCGGCCAATATTAACTTCCGGTGAGTTTTGGTCAATCAATCTAAATATTCTTAAAATTTTCTCTCTGTTATAATATCCGATTTGGATGTTATTCTTTTGAGCAATATCATTCATGACATTTATGATATGATATTTTCTGTGATATACAGACTTCTTTCTTATCTTATGTCTATTTTCAAAAAAATCAACATACTCGTCTGCTGTTAAATAATCATGCACTTGGCCGCAATTAATACACACGAGATAACCATCCTTAACCAATTTCATATTACTACAGCAGATATATCTCTTTGGTTTACCCGGGTCTTGAATCTGCTTACAACAAAAGATGCAATTTATAGCATCCTCATCCTGGATCAACATTTGGTGAATTTCTTCAGTACACATTACTATATACTATATGGAGATTTTATTTTTTATGCACATACGCATAACTCTTAATTCCATCCTCGAGTATATCATGATCTGACAACTTATTATTCCCATCGGATTGTAAATTCAGCGATCAGCTGTTGTTGCTTTTTGGTTATCTTTGAAATTGCCTCCTCTTTGCATTGTTTGGTATATCTGGCCATTGTTTTGTAACTTTTGCCATCAATCTTAGCATCTTAGTATAGTAGCTTATTCATGGGATCATCCTTGATTTTGAGTTTATCACCAAATTTCTGGCGCAGACGGTCACACAATAGATTTTCTGTCTCGATTTGCGCTTGATGTTTGTATTCGATTTTGACCGTCTGTTTAGGGACTGATTGTTTGTTGAGTAAACGGTCCCCATATTTTTCACTATAATATCTGATGTATTCGGCTTCCACTCTGTTTAATTCTTGACGATCCCTACAAGGTGCGCTTATTATTGGTGTGATTACTGGGTTGTCACCCTTGTATTGATATATTGCACTTGATTTTGTGGTCACATGTTCATTGAGCCGCTCTTGTAGATTTCTGATAGAGCTACCAATATACAATTTACTGCTATGTTCGAATGTGATCTTATATATTTGACCATTATGGTAGTCGTCATAGAAGTAACTATTCACCATAACAGTTTTTGGTGGTTTATTATTCTCATACATTTCGTTCACCTTTGTTAAATGGATATGATCTACTCTTGTTGTTGTCGATAATGCCGTGTAAAGTTGTTTTTTTGTCCATTTTGTCAGCATCGTAAATATTATATGGTTCTGTTATTGTACTGCCCTGATATTTGTAGACAGTAACACAAAATGCTGGTATGAAGGATTCGCGGAATTCACTGTGGCTAAATGTTTGACCATTTAATATGACTTCAAGATCGCCCTCATCATTTTCTTGTATTTTGCCAATATTATACTGCTGCATATTATTATACATTCCTTTATTGCGCATATTTTTTGTAACCAGCATCGGCATATTAGTTGCTATTCTATATCTCTCCTTTGGTCCTTTGTACTTAAATTCGACCTCCACATAGTCCAAATTTGGACTATGTGGAGACAAATTTTCTTGTGTAATACGCCATCTTGTTTTATTCGTATAGCATATATTATGGTAACTGTCTATTGGTGTTTTAAATTGATGTTTAATACAACCATTTTCAAGAAACTCTGTTAATAAACTTCTTGTCTGTGGGTCGTAACGGGCATATTCTTCAATGTACTTCATTTCGACGCGCCGTGGACACATCTCAGTGATTGGAATGGATGTAAAGTAATCATAAAATATGCCACCGGGTTCAACAGGATCACATTGGTTGGTATCACCAAACATGTATACTGTGAGCTTATATTTAGTGAATGCCTCATAGAGCTTAGTCATCCACTTATTGGGGGTCATAGAATATTCGTCCACAAATATTGTTTTGCCTTGCAGACTGGACATGTCACGCCCGTGATGATCACAAAAAAAAAAACAGATCAAATGTGTAACACTTCTTGGCTAACTAATAATTATTGTACTCATCACACAATACCGATTTTACATTCTGTACGGCATTATTAGTAGTATAGGGCGCACCGATTACTCCTCTTTTTTTGGGGGG
>BOPM01001019.1:14798-25970 GCA_022179025.1 Porites australiensis | reverse complement strand
AGACCTTAGGGAGACGAAAACAAAAATGTAAATACCTATTTTTTAGTTACGTTTTGTTTTGTTTATTTTTATTCATTCTCTAGACAACCAAAAATTGTTTAGATTTATGTAAATTGCCGGGGAAGGCGCGGGAAATTCGCTGATCAAACCATTGCAGGCTCGTTTTTGTCACGTAATACTTGGTGATTGAGAGTGACGGAGATCTTCGAACAACTTGCATTTTAAAAGAAAAATGAAGATAGGAGGAGATAAATAAGAAGGATATTCAGAAAGCCTTTTGGAGGCAAGGAAGTGGATTCTAAACAAATATTGTCCGGTTACGCAGCATACATAATAGTTCGGCGTAGGTCGACGGCGGTAAGTAGAACTAACTCAAGTCGTCTTTGTAATACTATTCTTTTTCTGAGGTTGTAGCCAAAACTTAATGAACTTTTTAAGGGCGTAATTTATTTATCGCTAGAAGGAAGAATTTCTCATCATTGAATGTTGTTTTTAAATGTACAAGTTGACATTGCTTTATGACTGGCATATACTGGCGTGATTCAAAGCTTGTCAACAACCGTGCGCCATGTGGCCTTGAAATCTCCCCAGGAAATGAAAAACAGCTTGGTCTTGTCACAGTAAAGACCATTAACACTTGAATGAAGGACTTCCGTATAGTTTAACTCGTAAGAAGAATAATGTCTGATTTTGCAAGAAAATCAAAACGAGGTCACAAACATTACGATTTTGCCTTCCACATTTTGGTGGCATGCATTACTAATCAGTGTGAAATCTTTAATTTTCTCGCAAAATCTTGAACGTTTTAAGCATGCATTAGACTCCTTAATTATTATTCTTGTATAACGGGCTGGAAAGTGCCGGTTTGGTTACTTCAGCGGCCGTTAATTGCTGAATTATAGGGCAGGAGAAGTGGAAATAAGCTTGTTTTAGGTGTAGTTTTCGAGTGGCATCTGACGTCCAAAAAAGGCAGAGCCCAGAAATGTTTTTTATGTTTATTATAGACTAAAGGGTTAGTAAAGAGGGAGTAGCAAAATTATTGTTATAGCTTTCTGGCAAGGAGAGAAATTTGATCTCAAAATCAGCAAATATTTGAATGGCTAAAAAGATGGTCCGATATTCAAGGCCAGTGATTGACAAGCTGTCAATCAAATTGACTGAAACTTACATCCTTGCATTTGTCAAAGATGTATCAACATATATACAAACCCTCAAGGTAAAAGGTTAAAAACTGTTGTCTTGAGAGCTTCCTACTTTTGCCTGTTATTAATGCACTTTTATTGGTAAAAAATGTAGTTAAACCAGTTGGGTGGGCTATCTCCCACCATAAAGATCCAAACTATGAACCAGTTTGTCATTTTGAGTTTTGGGGTAGACCCTTTAAACTGACCAAGTTTCATTGAAATCGGAGAGATAGCATGTAGCACACCTGCCTGGTGCACCCATGGACTCACTCTTAATAGTGATGGGCCTTTCCACAACCTGAAGAAACTCAATTATTCTGGTGATTTGTGGTGTGTAGTCGTTAGTAAGCGGTGTATTTGCCACAGAATCTTTGCAAATATCACAATCATCACATAGAGCCTAACCAGCTTCTTCTGGGTTGAAATATGTTATTAATTTTTTCCGTCTACATTCCTTAGACATCACAAAATCTAAGACCCTTTGAGACAGTAAAAGAGAGGAAGTTTTCCTTTGTGAATCAAAATTGTGCTGATCAAAAATGTTTCTCACGTGGAAAACTCTGTCTCCAAGTGACAAATACAAATAGCATTTGGCAGGAAGTCCATCACGGCCAGCACGACCCCAGGCCTGGAAAAGGTCCTCCATGCATGAAGGGAGGGAGTGAAACATTACCACTCTCACATTCGGTTTGTTTATACCCATGCCAAAAGCAGTGGTACAACATAGTATCTTAATCTCTCCTTCGGTCCATTTTTTCTGAAGGCTCTCTTTTAAAGCCTTACTAAGCTCCGCATGATATAGCTGGCTTGAAATCCCCTTGCTTTCAATCAGAGCATTTACTTCCTCGCATTCCCTCTTTGTAGAACAATAGATGAGGGCACTTTCGGTGGAAGAGATCACCTGAATGATATTCTTTTCAGTGTCTTTCCGTTTCTCTTCCACCTCGTAGGAAAGATTAGGCCTATTGAAGCTACCCTGGATAATATTCAAATTTTGTAATCTAATTTTGATGTCAGCAATAGCATCTTGCGTTGCTGTTGCAGACAATAAAATAGTGGGTGCTTTTGGTACAAGAATCTTACTCATTTCTGCAACAGCTAAATAGTCAGGCCTGAAACCATTGCCCCACTGGCTGATGCAATGTGCCTCATTATAAATCAGATAAGAAATCAAATCTTTTTCACCCATTGTCTTCACAATTTCTTTAAACACAACATCCCGATTCAGTGCTTCAGGGGTGGTGTAAATAAGTTTTAACTCTGGATCCCCAGACCGCAGTTTGTAAAGAATTTGCTGCCTTCGTGTACTGTCCGTCTCTCCTGTAATGGATACAGCTTCAACTCCCCTAGACCTTAGGTCAGTTATTTGATCATTAATTAGTGCAATTAATGGGGATACAACAACGGCTGGTTTGTGGTTACAGACTGCTGGCAACTGAAAAACAAGTGACTTGCCTCCACCTGTGGGCATAATCACCATTGTATCATTTCCATGTAAAATAGAATCAATGGCTTTCTGTTGAAGTGGCTTAAGACTTGAATAACTCCACACAGTTTTCAGTGTATCAAGCAGGTCAATTGAACTTGTCACAGTTCCAGAAGGAAGGATTGGGATAGAGATACGAGCCAGTGGAGTGGTGCATGCTGAAACATTTGACACATTCTCTCTTTCATGTATATCAGTTACAAATGTAGAAAAGTTTTCATCAACATTACTTGCCCTGACTAAACTAATACATTCCAACTCTGGTTCCATCTGGTCATTGACATTTCTGTACCAGGTCTTAAACTTCAGGCATTGCCTGGGCCCTTTTACAAAGATGAATTCATGCTTGCCTTGAAATGGACACAATTTCCCAGAGACAAGAAGAAAACATGCAAACTTGAGAGCAACATTTCTCTCTGAAATGGCTTTTACACTGTAGCATCCTAGAGAGCAAGACACCTCAAACACCTCCCCTTCAACCTATCAAACAAAATAGTAAATAATGTATTGTATGAAAATCTTTTGTCAAAAACTTCCCATCAGGTATATTAAATCCCTGGAAATCTTTTCTTCAAAAACTTCAATTGAAAGCTTAAGATTGTAATTTTCTTGTGGTGATGGTTTCAGGAAATTTCAATACCCACCCTAAGGACAGTATAAAAATAGACTGGAAATACCAGGGTAGAGGTTGAACAAAAAAGAATGTGAAACTGTGGACTGATATTTAACAAGTCCTGTGCTACATGTTCAACATAAAATAATATTGCAGTGGTGGGGGGTCTTTGGGCTGCCGATTGCAGGAATTATAGATAACAACTGCACTTTTTGAAGGCTTGAGAGTATAGAAACTACTAACCCACAGAATGGGATAGAGATATATAGGGTACGCCTTTTGAAACAAGAAACAATTGATCTTTAACCAGGATATTTCCTCAACACACCCCAATATTTATTATTAGTAAAATCCAACTAGTGGTCTATTATCGATGGTGCATTCTCATTGGTTGAGCTACTACTAGGCTATATGTTATAGTCCACTAGTGGCGTAAAGCGCGGGCTTTTTGGCGGCAAAAAAAGGATGGAAGTCTAGTTTTAACTAGCTAAATTTTTTTTAATTCTCAATATTTTTTACCAACTAGTTGGATTTTACTAAAACAATTATTTTATTATAACATTTTACTACCTCTCAAAGCAAGATACATACCAATTTGGAGGCGTTGGCAAAAATCTTTTCAAGCAAGAGCTGGCCTAACTTGATCTTCTTCAATTCCTCTATAGTTTTTATGTCAGTAGTTGAAGAGTCATGACATTTCAGGTGCTGCTGGACATTCCTAAACCACCCAGAACAGAGGGGGCATGGGTACTCAAGAATGATGTCTTTTGGTCCTGAAGTTACATGCATTCAAATGAACATGAATTAAAACAATGCCATTTTTATTTTTGACTTAAAAGCAAACCTGACATCAAGCGTGACACATTACCTAGAGATAGTTCCATAGCGGTCCGGGAAACAAGTGGAACAAAGTGATTTGGGATAAAGTTGCTGGTCACTGTATTCCCCATCTTGCTCCACAAGAAGTGAAGAGGACTCAATGAATTAGACATTTCACGTGGCTGTATGAAATAAGTTAATGTTTTTTTGAGGGTGGAAGGCACTTTATCAGGAAATACACTTTGTATGGGTCTTTTAGCAACTGAAGTTATTCCATGCCATTGCCACCGACAAGCCCAAGAATTTTCTTTGCACATGTTTAAAACTTCTGCCTCAAAGGTTTCTTTTATCTGACAAGGGTCTTCGATTTTTTCTGTAGATAGCAAATGCAAATAAACTTTACAGAAGTGAATGTATTTAACAAATTATTTTTAAGATGTGAAATTGCTAGGTGGATTCAACACAATACTTTTGTGGTAAACGTGACATATGTTTATCGACCTAGGTCCAGAAAAAATAAAATAACCATTTAATTTAGGATTAATTTTTTGACGTGAATATAATTTTGAGCTGTGATTGTAAATATACAGTGTAAACAGTAAGTTAAACCTGTAATTCAAGCTTAAAAATATCTTTTTACCCGCGCTGTTTGTCAATTGACTTTGTATTCTAACCACAATTATTAATTATAAGAGTAAGGAGAAAAAGGGAAATGAAAATTCACTTCGACACAATATAATTATTTTTTTCACCTGGTATTAAAATTTAACTGCAGCAAAGAGATCATGACTAGAAAGGCAATAAATCTGTCCACAAGTGTTTTATTTAGCAATGTAGATTCTTACAGTACATTCATATCATAATCTACATAGGGCGAAAGTAATTTTCTTACAGTGCGAAATAAATATCGGATTCTAACCTGGAACAGCTTTGCCATTCAAAATCGCCATCTCTGCTTCCATCCTACTTATTACTTCGCTATCAGCTAAGTAATAAAAGCTATATTTTGCAAGCTCAACAATTGTTCTGACCCGCAGTTCTAGGTGATATTGTTCTGTTCCAAATAACAGCAACGAAGCGGCTCTGAAGCAACAGTTACCATCTCCAACAGTTTCAACAGCAACAAACTCCGATACATGTTCAGTTGGAATAAGGTTACACGAGGAGAAATCAATCGTCAAAGGACTATACATGATATGCTGTTGGCTTTTCAAAGTCGGCAAAATTCGATATACTATGTCGCAAGCATCGACAAGGGTTTTAAAACCATAACTACCTGCTGTTTGCAGCATCTTAAACAGCTCAACAAAGTCCGCCATTTTGAAGAAATTAACGCACGCATGCGCATTCTGTTTTTGTCTAGGCGTTCCCCGCCCGTTCGTCTCGGATACGTCACTGAAACGAATTGACCGAGAGGGACTGGGAAAACGCCGTACAGGGACTAGGCAAGTACACGACTACAACGTGAGACTTTCGAGTTACGCGTTAGGCTTCACTGACCATTTTCATATCAGTCATACTTTAAGTAACAGAACCATTGGAATGACATCCTTTTCTATTGGTACCAATCCTACCATTGGTACCAATGGACCATCGGTTTGACGAATCGTATCTGTTTGTGTATATATAGCGCGTTTTTACTTGGTGTAAAAGCGAACTTGTTTTGCATAGATGGCTTATAGAACGAAGAATACACATGGCATGCTTGTATTTCGACCTCGCTATATTATAACTGTTGGCAATTACTATTAGCGCTAGTTCGCCCTCGATTTGTAACTATTAGCGCGTTTCTACTTTATGTGAGAGTGAAATTGTTTGCATGCGTGGTTGGCTTATAGAGCGAGGAATATTCATAACAACTGTTAGCGCGTTTCAACTTGGAGTAAAAGCGAAGTTGTTTTGCATAAATGGCTGATAGAACGAAGAATTCTCATGACGTGTTTGTATTTCGACCTGTTTTTGTTCACCAATAGAACCATTTGGAATGATATCCTTTTCTATTGGTACCAATCGTACCATTGGTACCAATGGACCATCGGTTTGACGAATCGTATCTGTTTGTGTATATTGGACATGTGTGAAAAGTTTGTAATTTTATCATAACATATTGAAAAAGTTATTTCTTTAACACTTGTAGGATGTTTTTACTATCTTACTCTTTTATTACGTTTATTCACATTCATTTGTAAATATTTTCTCAAAAAGCCCGTTGAGAATGTTACTATTAAAGTTTTATCATTATTATTATAACTCCAGATACGTTTCAAGAGAAAATTCCTCGACGTCTTTGATCTTGAACTTGAATTTTTCAATTAACTTTTTCGGCATTTTCCTCATAGGCAATGGAATTTGAAGAGGTGCGAGAAGTTCAGTTTAAACTCCGAGGGGGACTACTGATCGTAAAATGGACTTCAAGGTGTCTAGGAAACTCCGCACTTTGTTATTTTCCATAGTGTGTTATTTTCCATAGTGATTTCAACAGATCGATTATCGCGTCCATATGGGCTTGAATTATAAGACGCTTCTTACCAAATCTTTTCTTTAAAAAATTCCACGACCAACGAATAGTAATCTTCAGTTAACGTAAATCCTTGTATTGATTTGGTAGCTGGACGCAAAAGAAATGATTTTAAATACGCGAGCTCCGTAAATTTCGGTAGGGGAATTTTTGGTAACTTTATATTTGCAGAATTTGTTTCGAATCCTGAAGCGCCGTCATGAAGAGATTGTTTCCAATCGGTGATCTCTTGTTGTTGACAACACGCCCTACATCTGCCTTGCACGTCGATTATGTGGCATGTGATAAAATATGGACTGGACTGGATTGGTAAAACATGGACTCGATTGATAAAACATTGATTAATAAAACATGGAGTGATAAAACATGGATTAATAGAGCATACAGTGATCAAACATGGATTAAAAAGACGCTTTTATGGGAGTGTACGCTTCGGCGTCGTGGTTGTGGATTAATTGAGAATGCGGAGGAATAGTAGGAAATGGTACTTTTCCGGTTACCCTTCCATAAAAATATCCTTACTTTTCTCATATTGTGTAACAGACTGCCAGGTGCATGACCGTGGCTGTAAATTGCGCACGACGAAATCTCACTTCCACTTCCTGTATTTCCTCTTCAACAACAATTTGTTGACTGCAAAAGTATTTTACAGAAAACATTGAAGCAATTTGGACTAGTAGCTTCAAAATACGAGGTAAAATCCAGATAAAAATTTTCAGAATTTTCATTGCGTCTCACTTCGCAAACGAGTTTGTTTCTGTCCTGTTATGTCGCGCGATATGTTTTTACCGTCGAAACCTTGTCTTTTTCGCCTGAATTCGTTTTACACTGGGAAAAACCCAAATTCATTAGTTTAATTCCCCGCCAATATATCAAAGTTTCGTAATCCTCTTCACTTATGTACTCTTTTATATGGTCTTTTGACGACTTAAGCTCTGATATTCATCAAGGCTTTCTAAATTCGACGCCCAGAGTTCTAGCGACTCCCTCTTGTTGCATTGAATTACTTCATAGATTTCCTTAATTGCTTGAGTCACTCTGCGCTTTACCGATGTTCTTTTCTTCTTTAGCTTCTCCAATAATAGAAATGTTTCAACCGTTTCTGTTTCTCCACCGTCCGACATTATTTACCGTTATTCACACCATCCGACATTATTATATTAACTTTCCTGTAAAAGGGCTCGAAGGACCATGTTCGTACTTTGACAGTTGAGGACTGAATGATATATTTAAATGTTCTTAACACCTTACGTTCTTATATAAGTTACGTAAACTGAATATATTACATTTCATGAATATTTCAGAACACTTGCTATACAGTTTATAAAGGGCCGCTAACCAAGAATAGTCTGAGGGCTTCTCTTGTCGCCCGCAAAGAGGTATCCAGTAGAAAATTGATGAAGGGAGATTGTTCCATTGTGTTATTATTCTTTAAAAAGAAAAAGAGTTCCCCGGATCTGGTGGAATTTGTATAGGGATAAAAACATTCTGGGCGGGTGTGTCTCGTTATCCATTTCCAGGGCCGGGATGAAGCGGATTCGTTTAATCTTAGAGGTGGAACCATTAGGGCCATTTATACGAGGGAAAATAAGAAGCGTCCGCCTTACATAAGACGCGTCCTCATCGTCCTCAATAAGACGCGAACTTCACCGTATAAACGGCACATTTAATTTCGTCTGAAATAAGACGCGACTTAGCCAAGAGCGTCTTATCTAAGAACAGGTATTAAGGGCTATCCTTAGATAAGAGGCGTCTTATCTTATTTCAGACAAAATGTGCCGTTTAAACGGTAAAGTTCGCGTCTTATTTTGGGCGCGTCTTATTTTTCCTCGTATAAATGGTCCTAAATGTAAAGTTGCTACCTTTTTCTTGAACGAAGAGTATTTCAAATCCTTTCTTGTTCTCGAGCAGCCAGTCCGAGTGGAATGTTAATACAACGTAGTTTCCTGATACAAAAAGGTCTCTTACACTGTGCTGGTCACCGCAGTATTGAGCTTCATTGATACCACTCGTTATTTTCAAATAATCGTTCCTACGAGAAAATCTCTTTCAATACAAGTTGCTGTACAATAACAAAAATACCCCCACACATTCTCTTCCCTAGATGCCAAAACAACGGTTTATCAGACCGATTCTCGAAATTGTTAAAATATCAGGGCTCAAGGGTCAGTAGCTGACCAAAACGTAAAGATGAAAGTAACAATCGGTACGACTGAATTATTTTACAAGAACCTATTTTAAAACGTTTTTCTATGCTTTTAAGTTTTTGACCAGAAAACTCACAGTTAAACTTCAGATGAGAAAAGCTAAACGTATTTATTCCTACCTGCATTCTGAATCTGACGCCAGGTCAAAACTTTGAAACTTGAGTCTCATTTCCTCACCATCTGGAATCGAAAGATTGTAGACGCAGTTCATGTTGCCAGCATAGAAGCCGTCTGAGTATGTAGGACTTTTCAGGGTATTGTTCATTACTGACCCACATGAAACTGAAAAGTAAGCGATGCATTTCAAGACCCTGTCGTTTCGGAACTAGATTCTAGATACACGTATCTACACAACCACCAGCCCAACTCACACAGGAAATCGACACTAATGCAAACCCATGGCCACTGCTTGGAATGATCAAAGTTTCTTTCTATATTGTAGTTAATTTCCCTTCAAAGCCAAAAAAGGGTGTATAAAGTCTGGTTTGCCTGTGCTCCAACATACGGAGAAATTCAAACCCCTCCTACTATACCAGAAGGTTGGCTGAACGTCCTTTGGGCTTAAACAGTGCTTTTTAAGTTCGTCAAGAAGAATAAAGCTTGAATATTTATCCACTAGACAGATGGAGATAGATGGATACTTTATCGGCATAGTCATCGCAGCCATAAGTTAAATTACGTATCAACATATAAAATATAAAAACTACTAAATTATAGAAAACGCATAGATTACAATCGATTTTAGAGAAATTATAACTCTAAAGAGTACATAAGCATAAACTACGAACAACGTTTTATTTAAAGAAGCTGATGGCTATTCTAATGAGTTTACCCGGAGACACTGGGAATTGATAAGATAATTCCTGGCATGCCTGAGGGTGTAACTATGCGAGACGGGTATGCGAGTCGAGTACGCAGTAAGTGACAGAGACCGTGATCTCTGTCCTCTAAGATATTCATCGGAAAGGGACTGACACAGGTGCTGATGATGAACCACTGGTAATAATTCTAGGTCTAACGAAGCTAGAGTGTTGTCGTAGGATAAGACTAGGTGAAGCATATGATGGAGAGAGCCAAATCATCGATTAGGTACTGAGGTAACGAAGCGTGAAACACAGGAATCGCGCAATTGCAAACAGACCTTACACAGCTAGTGTAAAACCTAAGCAGTTCGGCCTTCTCGACATAATGGCGCTTTTATTGCCTATAAGAAAATACAGGCGTTTAGATGCTTTCCTTACCATCTCACCGATCGGACACGTGCATATTCCAAGAAAGGTTGTTGGTACATCTTTGAGTCCGTTACTGATTGCCTCAAATTCATCTGCTAATTTTTCATAACCATCTAGAATTGACCAAATTTGGGAGGTGTTTGCGAATATAAAGTAAAATGACATCAATTATTCGGGTAATCGCTAAAAAAGGTGACGGCAACCGAGAAGCCTTAATCGAGAACGTCAGGCTGCGTTAGCTCAGCTGTTTGCTTCCAGCTGGCAAAGAATATCCCTGCTATACCTAACATCCTTTGTACCCCAAATTTACAAAAGAACAGAAAAATTGTAATGAACTCAAGACACCAGAAGAAGTAAGCACGTTTTAAACTTAGAGCTACTTTAAGTGAATAATAAATACGAGTAGTATACTATGTTGAAACTTAACCTCTTTGGTGCGTTCCCTTTGCGTTCCGTGTGCGTTCCCTTAATTAATAGGTATAAGGGTCGAGTCTACCGTGCTTGTTTTGACGTCATAATGCTGACAAATACGGCTATTTAGGACCCTTCGACAAAAACCGCGCGCAGCCCAAAACTAGTCAAAAAGGAGAGATTTTTTCAATGATGTATGTGGTATCGCACAGAATTTGACTTTAATGAATTGTTTATCCACTTACGTACCAGAAAAATGCCTTTTAATGCCCTTGTTTTTACTTTACGCTCCAAAGTAGAATTAAATTGGACACGCGCTATTCAAGCCGTGATGGCTCAATCCGTACAATTTAGTAAAATTGCCAAGAAACTGAACATAGATTTGTGCCAATTTTTTTCACATCAAAAGGAAGCACTTTCCTTATTAAAATCATGAAATAAAAAATGGGGGTCACTGTACTCGTTTTTGCGGTAGAGCTGCAGAAAGTGCGCACCAAATGCATTTTCTCCGATTTGTGAGAGAGGACTGGGGCGAGTTTCAAAATAGAATGTATGCGAAAGGGGGAAGAAAGTATAAAAAAATCCGTTTTTACAGAATTTACATCGAGATATCACATTTAGGACACAATGTGATAAAGAAAGCGTTTAAATGAAAATCAAAGTGAGTAAGCACAAGTTAAACATCCACTATCGAGGTTCTCC
>BOPM01001018.1:89759-108093 GCA_022179025.1 Porites australiensis | reverse complement strand
CATCGCTTCAAAAATAAGTAAAACAATTGGCATCATTGCCAGCCTTAGACACTTTCTACTCCTGAATACCTTACACCACATATACATATCTCTTATCCAGCCCTACTTATTGTATGGAATAGTCGCTTGGGGCCAAGCTGCTAAAAGTTACAAAAACAAAATTCTTATTCTTCAAAAACGCACCCTCCGCCTCATGTTCTTTGGTGACTACAATTCTCATGCAGTACCTTATTTTGTCTCCTCTAGCTTTCTTCCCTTAGATCTACTGTACTTTAAATCCGTTGCTATTCTAATGCATGATATATCTAACAGCTTAACACCTACTAACATATCTAACTTATTTGCTTCCCAATCTAATATTCATTCATACAATGCAAGATCATCTTCAAAAGGTGACTATTATGTTAAACACTCAAGGTTAGACAAACAAAGTCTTTTTCAAGATATGGTGTAAAAATCTGGAATAGTTTAACGTGTGAAATGCGTCAAATGTCCAAAAATAACTTTAAAATCAATGTCCATGACACTTTACTCCGAATACTTTCAGAAGAAAATGATTATATTGATTTACCCGACTTAATAACAAACATTTGCTGAAAACTCGGCTTCTTATATTTGCAGTGTCCATGATTGTAAACTTAATTAAATTGAATTTATTTTTATTTATTTGTTTATTTATTTAACTACTCTTTTTCTCTAGTCTTTCTTGTGATCTATCTGTATATGTATTACATATGTGTAACCACTGCTCGCCTCGACTAGCTAACCTGCTAACTGCGGGCAGTGGATATTGCTTTCGGTAAAATTTGTGATAATTAATAAACAGTTGAACAGTTGAACACGTTCACCAGGAGCCAAATCAGGACGGGCAGCCGCTTGACTTTGTAAATGGGCGTTTCGCTGGTGCAGGGCGTGAAGTTCGGCTTTCAGTTTGACTGTTTTTGCTCGACGTTCTAGCTCTGCATTGTCTGCCGTGGCTTGAGCAATGGCCGCGTTTAACGCAGCGATGTCATCTGCATCGCCATTGATGTCGCTGGTTGTAGCGCGAGGAGTGGATGACTGGCCATTGCGAACACCAGGCGAAGACGTTCCTTGATCGTTAGCGAGGTTGACGGGCAGATACTCGAAGCTGTCGTGAAATTCTTCGTCTTCCCCTGCATGCAAGGCCACATAATCTCGTGACGGAAGCGTACGTAAATTGTACTGAGACATGTTAAAAATTACAGCAGAAACAAATTACAATTACACTATAAACTAGAAGGCGTACGTACAACCCGAACACAAACGAGGATGAAGTTGCAACTCAAAGAGAACACGCCTCTCATTTACAAATTGTAGAAATACATCTCCATTTGTTGTTCCACGGTGAATTCCAATTTCTATCAATCCCTCGGTACAGATGATAGGAATGGCTTTGATTCTTGGATTCCACTTTGAGAGCTGCCTGGGAACTTCAGCGCGATAGCCACGGAAGCTGTAACCAGATTGTCTCATGACACGTCAGTCCTTTCAAGATTTAAAAAAAAGGAACGATAAAATTAATTGATATCACCATAAAGCAACTGCAATATGAGCCAAACATGTTCTTACAAATCCACTCTCATCAAGGAAAACCAACATCTCTGCATTTAGAAGCCAGGTGTCTGCGCGAAAATTGACGTTGGCTATCTCACTTTGTTGTCGTGCAACTTTTCTTAGCTAAAAGAAAGAGAAAACCTGTTTCAAATTGCCCAAGTGTGGCACGTGAAATTGATCGAAGTAAAAACTTACTGTTTTCCTAGTCACACCATTCCTTTCAGAATACAGGCAAATAGTTGAAACATGAAAGTGTCTGCCGAATACTCGTAGCATTTCTCTCGCAATTGCTGCTAATCTTCTCTCTGGGTGCTCTAGCATTGCCTCCATCATTGCCAGCTCCTCACGTGGATGCATTCCAACAAGGTCAACAGGTCTTCTGGTTTTCTTTCCAATGACTTTACCCGGCGTACGTACTTTCTCAAATACCTTTCTACTGACCGTACCGACATTACAAGTAAACCTGCCGTTTCTTCAGTATAACCAAGGAAGAAATGCAGCCATGCGGCCTGTAAACGCAAGTCTTCAGAGTATGTTCTGGGTATGTTGATTAATCTTCAGTGCAAATGGGTGGCTCATAAAACGCAAATAAGTGAATAGTTGAGAGGTTTCCCATAAAGCCCTTGGGTCTCATAGTTAATGGTTTATGCTTTCAACCGACAACGTTTTTTCAATCAGGAATATTATACTACCTTATTACGTTGAAGAAGAAGAGCAAATCTTTGTAATATGGCCGAGCGATGACTCTTGTGGGTTGTCTCTTGGTGGCACGAAAGCGGGCAATGAGCGCAATGATGCCTTCAGATACAATAATTTATGCTTAGTTACAGAGCTTTTAAACACACAAATGTTAGTGCGATCAAAGAAGCCTTTTCTCAGACTAAGCTTCAGCACTTAATTTTGTTTGCCTTACTGGCTTGTCCTAGAACAACAAGGTACTGGCCAAGCTGCAGATTTATTCATTTAGTTAAGCTTGTTCATTTGTTTCATTTTTTGCACTTTTAAAGTTTAAAGCTTGTGAAGTTTTAAGAAAAGAAAACACAAATTGACTGAGTTCCATGTGAGTTTTCGTATAGGTTTACCATTTATAACAGGTTTGACTGAAGCAGAAGAATCAAGGAATGAAGATCTAGACTTCAAAGAGAAAAAGTAAGAAAGAGTAAAGAAGAAGAGTATAAAAAAAAGAATAAAGAGAGTTTACAAATAGTCAGATTGTGCTTCTCCTTGTAATGAAGCTTTGAGAAAACCTCAAGTCATTGATACTTTTTTATTAGCAGCCATCGATTGTGTTACTTACCTATTTTCTCTTTTCACATTAATTTTGTTGGTGTTGTACAGTGGTAAATGCAATAAAAAAGCTCTTGTGTTCTGAGATGAGAATGGGTCAAGCTTTCAAAGGTCCATAATAATAAAAGCTGCCTTTTATTAGAGAGTGAAGAGGATTAGGACCTCTGATAAGACTCTGTATTGCACTCTTTTCACTGAATGTGACTTTTCTTTGGCTCTTTGGTAAAGGGTCTTATTGATCCATCATTTATCTCATCTAACAGCTCCCAAGTTTTGCCATCACTTGATCGTAAAATTGCTACCCCTTTAGGTCTCACTTCTTTAATTTAAATGTCAGTATGAAGACAGTTTGTAATTTGAGATGAACAGGAATTTCTCTCTTTGGCAAGGGGAGACATGTACATTAGTTAAATTATTTCTAATATTAAAAGAAACAAATAAATAATTATTATGGTTCTCATAAAGGAAATAATACCAAACAACCACTTCACTTTTTAAGCCCAATGTGTAAAATGTACTCAAAATCGGTATATTCTTTTAATGATATTACATTGAGCTGAATTTGGAAATTTTTTTTTCCTTGGATAGGACCCACTTATATTGGTTTAGTGATTATTTATTATTCTTGTGAACCGTGTATGAATACAGTATAAATTCTTGATCAGTTGGGCATCAATTTTAACAAAAATAAAACAAGGTCTAGTCCCTAGGCGTTCTCTCTTGCCCCATTGTCCGCGCGAAGTCTGGGGAAGAGCGGGCGAGAGAACGCCTAGCCAGTATCGGCAAAATACCCCTGATTTTAGCAAAATTTTACCCCTGGTCACATTTTACGAGTTTCTACAGCTCCATTTTGGAAAAACTGCTCGCCGATAGTATGGATGTGTCGGTTGAAGTGTCTGCAAACAGCGGTATTAAAGTTCTAACTTTGTAGCATATCATTTTTTCTGGTTAATATTTTGTTCATCGTAGTGGATTGTTTGCGGTCAAAGATTCTCCTAAATTATACTAGACCCAAAAGAACGATGCAAATTTTCACCAAAAACTTACATATACATTTTTTTCGACTCAGAGTGGGAGTACGATAGCGGGGAAAGTGATTTAGAGCTTACAACTCATCCATTGTGTGGCTACCGGAAAGGTATTCGATTTTTGTTTTTCTATAAGTGATTGCATTTTAATTTTATATCCACGAAAGTATCTCGGTGTTGTTTTATTGAGCAACATTTTATAATTGTCAGGAAGTTCCCCTCGTTGAAATCCTTTTTGCCCTGTCAGAACACCAAAGAAGCTGAAGAAGGCATCGATGAAGCTAAATACTACTGTATGCCATATCAAATCTTCAAATTTACTTAAGCTTACTATATGTAGGCAAAGGAAAGAATAAGACCTGTAGGGCAAACCTGTCCACTTTAATTTGACTGTTGTGTAAGGTGATGATAATAAGCTTATTTCTAGTGCCTTCATACTTAGTGTTTTGCTTAAAACAAATTTATTTTGCAGGATGATCTCCTCGTTCAAAAGTTATCTTCCATGGAAAACGGATGTTTCCATACAGTCCTTCAGCAAAGACAAACCAGCAAAAGAGGTTAAAGGAAATAGGTACATGTACAACTGTACAATGTATTTACCATTGTTACCCAATTTAATTTTAAACTAGGGCATAAATTATTGAATGAGGTAGAGTACGATGTGAAAGAATATCCAAATTGAATAGAATGAAGCCCACCTCAGATCAGCATAATTCTGCACATCATCTAAAAACCAGGTAACAGTTATTGTGTTATTTTTCATTTTAAACATTTTTACATTTGAAAACTTTTTTCAAAAACTTTGGCCTTTTCCCAGCACAGTTCCAGGATATCTGAGGGCGTTTTTTTTGCATGTACTTCACAAAAGGTAGATAATATTCATCCAGAAACATGATTTGCGTGTTCTTGCATTCCATCCAGTTTTAGTCAGAAAATTTAGCTATTTCATATTGGTATAGATGCAAACGCACATATTTAGTTCGCTCAATATTGCCCGAGCAGCCTTGTTGCTAGGCAAATATACCATGTACTAAACTTGCTTCTAAAACCATATATTATGGGATCAAGGGTATATTGCTTGCATCCTCCAAATATGAAAAGTTCCTGTTGATTATGAATTGGCTGAGGGCTTAAGGCAGTTGAAAATGGCTACATGTTTTGAATGAACAACAATAATTGACGTATTTATTTATTTATTTTCGAAAGTTTGCCTCGTGCCCATCCTCTTTATCTCTTTACTATAATTTAACCTTAATTGATTTCTGACTTTGTATTTTTAAAGATCTGGAGAAGTGAGTTGTAGCCACTGGGAATAAAATGACCTTTAGGGTAAACCTGAAGCCATTTAAAGTTTGTCTGATGTGTATTTAATGATTTTGCAGGATGTTCTTCTTGTCCTTCTTTTATATGTTCTGTAAAAAAGGTCACAAGGACATTGCCAAACAGTCCATCAGTGAAGACCAGTCAGCAGAAGAGACTGGAAAAACAGGTACAACTGTGCAATTATGTATTCTTTTATATCACTTTTTTACACTGAGGCTAATTCCAACAAATATAATAATAATTTCTTATCCAATCTTTCAGCTGATTATTGTATACCTGGGAATGTAATTCTTACTTTAATTAAACTAAATAGTTATATTTGCTTATTTGAAAAATTGCAACTATTTCATTATTGTCACACAGCAAATTTAAACCAGGCAACCTTAACAGCATATTATAGCGTCATTATAAATCTGCCAGTATTTCATTTTTTGATCCCAGTGGGTTTTATATTGGGACAGGCAGAAAAAGAGGGGAAGGGTGGGCTTAAAGGAGTTGTGGTGCATATTATTTAATTTATTGTGGGTACAAAGTACAAATACAATAAGATAGCATTTATAGATCTGCCAAATAAATTCATGTTGTCCATGCATCCTTAATCTGGTAAAAACCTATCATTTTAAAGTGATCATGTTATAACTTCACTCTTTAGATGGAAATATTTTTTTTATTTTATACAAATGGTTTCAATTTTCTAATCATGAGCCACATTTGTATGTACCCTTTAACACCGTTAATTTTCTACCTGGTTCAAATGTTTTTTGTTTTTAATTTATGAAATTTCAGGTATTTTAATGAGAAACTTACTGGCATGGCACAAGAAGAGAAGCCTGCAGGGAGAGAGAGATCAGGGAAGAAAAGAAGAACTTCTGCCCGAGTTCATGATTCTTTCAATTCAAATATGCAATGCCAAATAAAGTATTTTTTAAGTGCTTTACATTGTGATATCTGTTTCTCCTAAAATGTGGTTTGTTTGTCAACAATAGCTCTATAAGCACACAACTACGGAGCCCAGTTAGTGCCACCTAACTTTTCTCATCAAGTTTCTTTTTCACGACGTCAGTTTTCTCTGGTACCACTCTTTTTTTCGGCACGATTTCTTTTTTTTGGCACGACCTTTTCTTTTTGGCAGGACTCTTTTTTTTCGGCACGACTCTTTTTTTTTCGGCACGACCTTTTCTTTTTGGCACGACCTTTTCTTTTTGGCACGACTCTTTCTTTTCGGCACGACTTTTTTTTTTCGGCACGACCTTTTCTTTTTGGCACGACCAGGACAGGTCACCGCTGACCAATATTATTGTAGTAGCAAATAGTAGCACATGGTCATCGTAATTCATCAAACAAGATGGTGGAATCGGTGACAGATACCACGTTTACGATGGAGGAGGTGGGTAATTTATCTACGGAATCCGTCTTTTAAATAATTATAGCTTAGCCTGCCTCTTCGTATAAACAATACAAGGAACTTAAGCCCCATACATTTATTATACATGCAATAATCTCACTGTATTTTATACAAATATGTGCACAAAAATATGGTGCTGTGTGGAATTTTTACCACTGAAACCTTGGAACGAAGGCTGATTTGCCGGTGATACTTTCCCTGGATTGCAGGAATGAAAAGCCTCAGACTCATTTGCATCTCAAAACCTTAAGTAACAAAATAATTTTTAAATTAAACAGCACATTTGAGAAAGCTTATATATCAGATAATTTGTTTTAGATAATATCCGATAAACAATATACTTTCAATATTGCACCTAGCTCTGAGGTGTCCAAGAGTTAATTTTTTGGTAGGATCATAGTTGGCATAAAAAGGTTTTGCAAGATTTATTTCAAGAGATCAAGCTCATTTGTTTTCTTTAATTTGGCACTGGAAAGAACAAGTTCCACTGAGAAACTACAGCTGTTTTTAATCAACTGAACAGAGGAAATTAATAAAGTTTGCCATTATACAGGTGTGTAAGTTCCTTAGAGGAAGAGAAGTGGCAGAAGAGGTGATTCTGAAATTCCAGCAAGAAAAGGTATGTTTTTATGTTTATTTTAGCACATGCATCTATCAAGTGCCTTCTTTGAATTTTCTCTTGTTCCATGGTGCATTTGCGGTGGGGAGGCAGACTAGTTGTAAGGTTACAGACCAGGAATGATCATTGCTGAAGGGAATATCTGGAGACAGTGTGCTTTTCATCAGCAAGATGCCTATAAATGACAAAAGGGTGATTGTCATTGCCTATGAAGTATGCAAATGCAGCCGCCTCTCTGTTTTCTTTGATGTTGGTGATATGTCAGCCCCAAAATTTCATACTGATAATGATGTTTATCAATTTATGTTTATACCAGCAGTTTTCATTGGAAAGTGGAGAGCTGCAATTAAAGCACATGCTACCAGTAGAGTTGTTTTGGGCTGTCTTGTCAATTGAATGTTATTTAGATAATAAATGAGATTGTGGGGTCTGAATATAACCTTTTCCAGTCAATTTCATCATACATAATGTATAATGCTGCTACTCAGCTCAGTAAAGTTGTCAGACATGTTAGTTGGACCAAGTGAAATGGTAATGTTATTATTGTTTGATTTGGGAGCTTTCCCCTACTATATTATGGAATGTGGTATTTTAATAATATTATGATCCATACGCGGCAAACCTTTAAGTACTGGTGTTTCAAATTGTAAATGCCTTTACATGCTGATTAAACCTCTGAGCCACAAAAGGCGTGAGACTGATACAATAATAATACAATAGTATTTTTAAAATACACATTTACTAAAAGAATCATTACAGTTGTGCAATTATTCAACAATACAATTATTGTTTAGTATGATAATATTCCTATTGAATAAATAGAGGTCTTGTTTATGTAACAAAATTAACACATTTCAGTTGATTTCTCTGCTACTCCAAAAAAGTTTTCAGATGTCAATGAATATGTAATGAATGTCAAGGCCTTGCTGCTTGAATCATTTTGTTGCTAATTTTTTAGATTTTATTAGTTTAGTTATACAGCATTATTTCATGAATGCCACACTGAATATGTTAGAAACATGTACACATTAAGTGACTGGCTTCTGATATATATGAATAGTAGTGATGAATATAGCCCACTTTGAAGAATTTGTTTAATACAGTTTTGAAAAATCTATGAAGTTTAATGGGACAAAATGTTAAAAAATTTCCACAAGAAATTCCTATTTTTGATAAAAGAGTCAACTTTTTTCTCATTTTATTATTAATTTTTGTTTTAATAATGTTATAAAGGACCACTTTGAAATACACAGCTCCATATATTTTTGTACTTGTTTCAGTTTGTTACTTTCAATTTTTTATTTCAGTTTTGGAACTAATATTTTTGTTAATAGCTTATCTGACTTCTGTGCAAACATGTTTTTTACCTATATTATGTTTGCAAGCAAACATTTTTCAGTGTTTTTTCTTCCCCCCATCCAGAAAAATGAATAATAGTCTGTTCCTTATTCTAAGAAAGACTGTGCTCTTGAATTGTAATGTTACTGCTCCCTTTTTTTTCAGATGGATGTGTGTGCTATTATGAATGCAGATGATGAGTTACTGAAGGATATGGGCCTGTTAAAAGCTGGAGACAGATTGAGTCTGAGAGGTTTCTGCCGTTCTCATAGTCAATCAAAGAAAAAAGAAGATAATCAAAGCAAGAAAAGAAGACTTCTTGAAGCCTTTTTTGAAAAAAAGAAAGGAAAGAAAGCAGGCCCTTCTCAAAAATTCACCGGAAGAAGCCACACTTCCAAGATAGGAAGATCAGAAAAAGAGAAAACTAAAAAGGTGCAGCTGGGATGGAAACACTTTAAAGAAGAGGAAGAAGACCATGTCCTGGTGCCACTGTCGAGGGGAGGGGGAAGCCGTCAAGTAGAACTACCACTGTCAACTAACAAGTATGAGTTAATGAAAACTTGTAAAGGTCTTTTTTTCCCAGATGGGAAATCCATTTTTGGGAAAGACGAAGAAATGACTTTTGATCTAGCCAACTTCAAAAATGAGAAAATTGAAGTCACTGTCAATGTTGATGGAAATGAGCTCCCTTTCAATATCAATAACTACATTGATGCTCATAAAGTAAAGAATGTGAGAATATATCTATTGTCCCAAAAACTTTTTGACTATGATAGCGAAGAAGATCCTTTACCAGTGATGGACATTAAGAGTGTCGACAGTGGAACAGCATTAATTGGCTTAACTGAGGAAAGAAAGGCATTGAGGCCTTCACCAGTGATGGACATTAAGAGCGCCGACAGCGGAACAGCATTAATTGGCTCAACTGAGGAAAGAAAGGCATTAAGCTCTTCACCAGTGATGGACATTAAGAGTGTCGATAGTGAAACAGCATTAATTGGCTCTACTGAGGAAAGAAAGGCATTGAGGCAGGAACAGGACAAAGCATACCAAGAGTCCTTAAATGCTGACAGGCAGAAAAAGATTCATCAAGAAAATGAGGCCGCAGAAGTTGAACGAAGAATGACAATTCAGCGAGCTAGGAGTGCAAGAGTGCCCCCAGAGCCTGATGACAATTTTGTAACAGTTAAAGTCAGACATCTTTCAATGGGTGTGTGCTCAAGGCGATTTCCATCAGGTGCAAAAATGTCTGCTGTTTATGATTGGGCAGGATCCTTGAGCCCACACACTGAGAATTTCACACTTTGTGATCCTTTTGGTGTTTGTCTCCCACCAAGCAGTGAACTCTCTGACAGGTGTACTATTTCCATGATAACATCTTCAGAGACCCCTCCTATGTCAGATTCAGACACCGAGGTTCAGTTTAAAGGTTTCGGGGATACAAGCAGATGCAGCACAGGAACAGAACCTGACCTGGAAGCCAGCAAAGACGTTAATGTAAAAGAGAGGGAGACTTCTGAGTAAGCATATTTGTAATTCTAAAAAGGGAGAAATCCAGTGTCCTTTATTATCAATATTGCTTATTGCTCACACAGTTTCCCCCTTTCCCAACGTCTCATTTTATTTATTGCTATCTTAAATTATCTTTTTCACAGTGTCACTTCTGTGGACATTTGTAGGTCACTTGTGGTACACTTGTCGAGTGTTTCGTACACATGCAGACTGCAATGTTAAATTTATTTACAAGAACTGTATCGAGGGTTTTCCAGTAACAGTGAAAAAAGTCATAGGTCTTTTGACATATTATTACTTTTCTGTTAGAATAAGTCAGATGTGGTTAAATAGCGTATCGTCACTACTTTCGCAGGGTTCAAGTAAAGTACAGTATTGACCAAACTTTGGGGCATGATGGAACCAAGAGGAACTTTGTTCACAGTGGAATCACGAATGTTCATCTCTTGATATGTTTTCTGTTTTTCTTCTAGATGTTTAATTGTAGAGGACAATATACAGTTAGACAAATATTATGCTTCCCTTCTTGGTGCTACCTCAAGCAAATGCAATGACATCTCGTTTTCTGATAGTGAAGGACACGGGGAAGGAGTTGATGACACCCAGAATCAACCCTCTTTAGCTAGTGCCGAGGAAAAAGACATCGAAGAGATAGTCACAGACTTAGCAAAAGAAATCGATGAAACAAGCATATCGAAGTTCAACATTTCACAGACTTTCTTGTGGGAAGGGACAAGGCGGGCGTTGTCCCGTAAGTCTTTTTCGCCCGCAAATAAAGTGTCTGTAAAATTCACAGATGATAATGGTATCAGCGAAGGGGCGGTTGATCTAGGCGGACCTATGAGAGAATTTTTTACTTTGATTCTAGATCACTTGCACAGTTCGCAGTTGTTTTGTGGACTTGAAAACCATAGGCTCCTGTCTTATCAGTCTAAATGCATACAGGATGATGAATACTTCATTGCAGGAACGATCATGGCAATGTCCATTGTACATGGAGGGCCCGCTCCACAGTTTCTTTCGCCCTTGATGTTTGACGCTCTTGTTAATGACATGTCCAAAGTGGTTGTTTCTGTACAAGACGTGTACGATGCTGAGCTGCAGTCGTCCCTTCTTGCGCTTCTAAATGCTGGTACTTTAAAGGAGGCTCTGCGACTCTTGAACGAAGGTAACCTACTGACAATTCTTGACCTTGCTGGAACTCTGCAACCAGTGAGATCACTGGATGACATTCCCAAGATTGTTGCTTCAACCTCTCATTGGTTTGTGCTAGGACGAGCCCATTTAGCCATGGAGAGGTTTCAGGAGGGGCTCTCGGCGCTTGGAGTGTTGGCAGCCATGAAAGAATTTCCAAATACCTTTCGTTCGTTGTTTTGCCATACTCCTGAAGTGGTTACTACTGCAGAAAGTTTGGAAGGGTTGTTCACAGTTAAGTCAAGTCCTGTTGGGTCAACCAAAGCAGTTACTGAAAGCCTTGTGCTCTCGCGTTGGAGTGACTATTGGCAGGATATAGAAGACGGCGCGGATTCCATTCATCTAAGCGACATCTTGTTCTTTGCTACGGGGTGCAGAACCTTACCACCGCGTAAGATATCCCCTACCATCGAATTCTTGCACGAGCCAGGAACATTTGGGCACTCCAGGTTTCCCGAAGCGAACACGTGTTCTGCCACCCTGCGCCTACCTGTGATACATGAAAGTTACGAAGCCTTCAAAGCTGACATGTCATTTGGAATTCAGAATGGGCGGGGTTTCGGCTCTGCTTAAAGACAGAGCTCTCAGTTCGAGACATGTGCAAGGTATGACGTAAGCTCATGAACTTCCATAGCTCATGAACTTTTCCACAGCTTGTCAGTATGTGTCCAAGATGAATTACTGGGCTCTTCAGTGGTCAATCTGTCGTTCTGTTTGCACCAGTTACAGGCTGTTTTTTTTTTTTTTTTTGGAAAAAGGTGTGTTGGTCTTTATTCACTGAAATTTTTACGCACGAAAGGTATTTAAGTACATCGAGTTGGAACATACAAACATAATTCGACTACCCCAGAAATCGAAGTCTAGTAAGAAATATTTCCAAATATTTTCAAAGGGAAATTTCCCGCAAGAGTTAATATAATCGCTTGAGAATGTTCAGAGACAATGGAATTGAATGACCTCCTCTGATAGCTTGCACATGCGTGGAACCGAGAAACATTTCCTTTAAGAACATTTGGCCCATTTAGCAAAGACAACGCTACGTCATATGAGAACGTGAATGCGCGCGGAAAAGGTTGGACGCCTGTTCCGATGCTTAGGTTATAGTTTTGCCATTGGTTGATTTGGTTTTAGACTTGCGCGCGCCATCGTCACTGTCGTTACGTTGTCTTTGTTAAACTGCCTATTCGGGGACCAAAACGGGCTGGTTCACAGTTGGGAGGGAAATTTCATCCGCAAAGGTAGGGATGAATACTTTTAACCTTTCACCTTGTACACGTGTGAACGAGTCTTGAGAACACATGCAAACGTAGTTACTGTAAGGTCCAAATCCCTTGGTACGCTCAGCCTTTTGTCAAATTATTTTATCAGCTGTAAGTATGGATGGTATACCGTGTGCTGGCTGTTCCAGCTATTCAGCAGTAATTCACCGGTGTTAAGAACTGTTTTGGTGGGTACCACACAATCGCAAGGTGAGCACGGGCAGCCCGAATCGTTTCGTTATTGTCAGACAAACGGGCAAAATCTCACACGTTGCTGCCCCGGACATCATTTTGTGTTCATTGTGGTTGCGCTCCAGAGTAGCCAACAAGGAGCAATATTCTCTTGTGTGGTGTACACTACCTCGAGTTATTCTTAGCGCTTAATAACAAATGTCTTGTGCAAGTTACGTACCAGTAATTGGCCATTGCCAGTCGAGTGTTAGTGGTGGAACGCTCTGCGCCTTTTCCATTTAAAACACATTTCGGTCGGTTGCATCCCTGCTATGCAAGTAATCTCGTTCCCAGAGTCCTCGTTCCGTTTGTCCTACGGACGGGCAACGGTAGTGCAGATTCTTGGCACTAGATTACCCTGCTTGTTTTTACTGAATACGTCGCGCCATGAGCAATTCGTAACGTCAGCATCATGACCTCATTGTTAGATTTCCGATCTTCTGTTTACGTAGAATCAATGACCGTTGCGTGTTTTCGTTGCTTTTCTTGTCTTTTTTAGCGTAAAAAAGACTTTCTTAATGACCTATAAAGATGATCATTGTTCTCTTATGGTTAAAGGAATGTATAGTTTACCTAACCATACACCCAAATGTTGTCGGGTTAAGACCTCATGAATATACTCGCCACGAGTCCCCATATACGTTGGTCTGTTTTCATCGTTATTTTCTGTTTCGGTTGCCCGATAACAGATAAGTGTAGTAACCCGGGCTCAAGACTCTATCACTAACTTCCTTTCTTTCCTAAATTTGGCTTTTTTTTTGTTTAAAACGTAAAAAATTAGTATGAGTTTTACCGTAATCGTTGTGGGTATATTCGTGAGGTCCTTTCGGCGTATTTTATCTTGTGGCCGTTTGTGTATCTTGACAACATTTTATAAGGAATAGTTTTTGATGAAGACGTTGCTTCTATGTCTTCTGTTACAAGGCCAATGATTTAGTTATTAAAGAAAAGCAGTTTTTCCTTGGGCGTTTAAAAAACCGAACTAAAGCGATAATTGTGGTCAATAAGAACAGATAAAATAACAAAATCAACCAATCAGATGTTGAAGCGCGAGTAAGTGAAAGTGGTTGAGAAAGTAAACCAATCACAGAGTGCAGTAAAACCCAAAGTGGACGCAGTTATTGTAAACTCAGTTTTAATCCGCTTTATTTGTTGAAAGTTATTTCAAGTTAGTCAGAATAACTTGACTGAGGACTCTTTTCTCTTCCATATTTGAGTGGAAGGATTCTTTTTTACAGTCCGAGATGTGCATATTTCCATATAAAAGAAAATATTGTTCCAGTTCGTGCATAAAAGTATTAACGTAATACACTTCTTGTTGAGTTAACCCCGGGTTTGGTTTGATTAAGGAGGTTGTACCGTTGTCTTACGTGGAAATCGAGAGTGAAGCTTTGTTGTTTCAACCACTCTCTCGGTTTAGGTTGTTGAACATGTACACAGTAAAATGTTATTAAAGCTTTTCCAGTTTGATTTACAACGTGAATTTTCTAATTCGCGAAAATGTAGTTTGACATATCTTTAGGTACAATATTTAGTGTTCATAATTTTCTTAACAAATAAAAAAAGAGTACTAGCGAAACGAAAAAATCGTGTACGACCCATGTCCAGGTCACCACAGTTTGAGAGATGTTTTTTTCTTTCCCTTGCGTCTTGCGTTCCTCGGCGGTGGCAATTTTACATGTGCTTGCGTATTTCGCCAGTTCAATCATTTGACTTTTAAGGGGGGTGAGGGGAGGGGTTGGGTGATTTTCAAGTTACAAAAATGTCCTGCAAACAGACCCGGAACGAAAAATACATATATTGCATGGAGTTTTATTTAAACCCAAAAAATCGGGAAAAAATAGATTTGATCACAAAAGAAGACTCGAAAAATGTTCTTTCCCATGCCCGGTTACCCACTACCCCATCAAAAGTCAAAGGGTCGGCTCTTGAAGAAAATGGGACACTACTCGAATTCTATGATTAATTACAATTTGACAACGACCTTGCAACAAAGAACAAAACTTTCACAGTGAATACCGACAGACATGTCATGTATGTAAGGCGAACAAAAATAGAACGTGTTTAGATATCCGCTATGTCATCTATTAAGGTACAGAATAGAACCAAAGCATTATCTGGCGATATAGGCATTGTATGACCTTTTTCCTGCATTATTAGGGATGCCAATTCCACAAACTCCTCTGAACAACCGTGTTCTGGAGATCTGACGCCACAGAGTTGCTCTGCAATGTCCACCTCTTCATGTGAAACTGGCATCATTAAATCTCTTGCACCAGTCAGGTCAGGAACATGGTAAAGTAAATCAGGCCGCCCACTTGGGGATTCTGCATTCCTTGACGGTCTTATCTTGTGCAAATTCCACTGGATGGCAAACTTGTGAAGCTCTTCACGTATAACTGGCATGAAGCAAAACTTGAGACATTCGGCCTCTATGACATTGTCTCCTAAATAAAGCCCGCAGTCTCTTAAATCTTTAAAAAAATTAATCCACCAAGCCATACCTCCCCGCTTAAGCATACCCCACCAGGCCTCGATGCGTTGATTAGATGATGATTTTCCATATAAAAAGCTTTGATCCTGATTGTGAAAAAATCGTTGTAAAACAGCCACGTTAACATTTTCTGTTCCACAATCCGCTCTTATTATTTTCGGAATCCCTCCTACTTGTCTCACACAGTCTAAGTAGTACTGAGCTGTCACAAACGGATCATTGTTTGTAGAGCCAACTTCTATCCACATTATGCGCCTGCTGTATCCATCAATAGCCCCATGAATACAAAAGCCAAATGGCTTCAGTTTGTCATAACCATCGATGTGCCATATATGGTTTGGGCCTGCTGTTTTATATTTTCTTCTTTGTAATCGATGTCTCGACCTCAGCTGAACTCCTTCAGGATCTAATATCTTTAACATTTCTCGAACAGTCTCCTTGTCTGTTGTTATACCATGTGCGTGTAGCAACCTCTGAGTCATCTGTCTATACCCAATCGTACTTCCGCTGCCACGTAACTCCTGCTCAATAGCCTGGCAAACGTCTCGCGGATTTGAACGGTTCCTTCGCCTGCCAAGTCCTTGTTGTTTTAGTATCCTCTTTAGTTGTCGGAGACTTAAAAAACAGCCATGCAATGATCCCAAGAACAGCAAGATCTCACTATAGCCAAGGCCCAAATGAAAGTAGCGTTCAATAAGATCCCCACGTTCAACGTTCAAAAGTGGCGTGTAGGTAGGCAAAACCCCCGTGCACGTGGAAAATGATATCAAAAGCAAAAATAACAAAAAACGACATTTCAAGCATTCTGTGGCCACCATGTTGAACTTTCTGATCAAATGAAACTGCGATAGGTCAGCGGTGACCTGTAATGTTGAGTAAAAAAAGTCGTGCCGAAAACAAGAAGTCGTGCCAAAAAAAAAAAGTCGTGCCAAAAAGAGAAAGTCGTGCCGAAAAGAAAAAGTCGTGCCGAAAAAAAAAGAGTCGTGCCAAAAAGAAAAGGTCGTGCCGAAAAGAAAAAGTTGTGCCAAAAAAAAAAAGTCGTGCCGAAAGAAAAGAGTCGTGCCCAAAAAAAAAAGTCGTGCCACCCCAAAAAAAGTCGTGCCCAAAAAAAGAAACAGTCGTGCCGAAAAAAAAAAAGTCGTGCCAGCGAAAACTGACGTCGTGAAAAAGAAACTTGATGAGAAAAATTAGGTGGCACTAACTGGGCTCCGTACACAACAGTTCAATAACCATACCAGTCGGGTTTACACAGTATCTTTTACATCTTCAATGGTAAAACACCGAAAATCAAGTTTTTTCTTTATCAAACATATAAACTTAAGCTTAATTTTCTAAATACAAATATAGCTGTCAAAAATTTAAATGCGGTATCGAGACACCCATCTGGGCCCCCAATATCTATATTTCGTGAGAAATGTAAGAAAGATGTGCTGTTTTTCTGCTGGAAACCGTCACATTAGTAAAACATATATATATATATACACTACGAAGTGAATCAAGACCCGCAACACCTACTTTTTGTGTTTATTTACTAATTTTTTCTGGAGAGACACTTTTGATGCGTCGTTTTAAAACATTAGCGAGTGCTTGAAAATGCCCAGAAATGCCGTAATGAAGCATATGTTGACAATATACAGGTTTGCCTTGTTTCCTCTTTCGACGACAGTCCATAACCTCGGCTCCTCCATTGTCCAGAGATTCATTGGTACCTGTTGCTGCGCGTGAAAGTCCACTTAAGTTCAACAAACCTTGGTTTTGCGGATCCTTTTTTAAGAAACGGAAACTTTGTTTTTCGCCGTGGCATGCACATAGAAACTCTTCCTGTTCAAATGACGGATTTTCAGCTGCCTTCTGCTGAAGTTCCGGTAACCTGACGAAACGGCCGCCATATTTGATCTGGCAATATTGGCTAGGCGTTTTCGGCGTGTATCTCTTGGTGACGTCACAGCTCACGGTAGAGTCCAGGATTGACCGAGCCGAGAACGCCTAGCGACTAGGCTGAAACAAGGTCTTACTTTTGGAGACATTATCAGTTTCTGGTGAAAGAGGAGCATATCAGGTCGCCAAACTCAAGAACACAAATAAACAAAGTGAAGTGCCCAACTACATGTTCATACTATAATTAAAAACCTTGAAAAAGAACTTAGCTGTTGATCATTGGCAGTCGCAATTGTCAACTATTTGCATCTTTTTCATGAATTAATTTCTCTATAGGCAAAAGTAAGCCAATGAAGCTAACGCAAGAATCACACTTAGCTGGAATTACTTCAATGGTCTAACATACTGAGACGTGTTGACACACTTCAGTGTCACAAAGGAGTTGGTGAAAGTTATAAATGGCAGGTTAGGCTTGCTCTTGTTCAGAGACTGCGCAACTGCGGAAGATGGTTTTTCACACGCTCCATGCACCAGAGCAAGACTGAATTAAACTATTTAGATTCAGCACGAAATTTTGGTGGCCTAGATTGGTAGTCTAATACGTACTTTACTAGTAAATCTGATTGCAATAGCTGGATAGTGGAAGAATCTATCTCAGATGGTTAAAACACCAACTCGAGTGACTCCTTCCACTGAAACACTTATAGATGTTATTTTGTCCTGAAACGAGCAACAAGTCCGGGATACAATCGTGAAACCGTGCTCATTAAGCGATCACGATATTGTTTGCGCTACACTCCGCTTGAAAAATCAACGTCAAAAGCCAACTTATATTACAACAAGGTGCTTCAAACATTACCGGCCCGATCAATTTCTTGTTGACGTTTCGCAAGTACCCTGGTCCGTTTTGGACGTTTTTGATGATCCTGAAGATAAATTGAACGCGTTTAACCTATTATTCAACAATGTATTAGACGAACATGCACCCATCAAAACAGTCAAAATTCGTGGACGTCCCAACCCTTTTGTAACATGCGAAATTCGGGACCTTATGAGACTTAGAGATCATTGGAAGAAGGTAGCCCAAAAAAACAAAGATCCACATGCTTGGTCTGAATACAAAAACCTTTGTCGCGAAGTCAAACATGAAATAAGGACGGCTGAGAAAATATTCATCGCGGAGCAAGTTGT
>BOPM01001018.1:32834-46246 GCA_022179025.1 Porites australiensis | reverse complement strand
TTTTTTTTTTCATAGTTACTTTTTATTTATTTAATCGGTACCGGATAGGCCACAGTAGATAGACTTTGATGAGTTTCTCGCTCGCTATTAACCTATTCCATCCCCCCACCCCCCAAAAAAATGTTTTTCATAACTTCCCATAATTCTCTCTGTATGTCAGTTTGAAATCAGCGCGCGTATTAGACTGAACTCGGCTCTCATAGTGGGTTGTCTTAGAGTGTTTTTGGCTGCCTTGAGGAAAGTTTTCCGGAAGGCATCATTAATCCTTACGAAGGAACAACTCTCACGTCTGGCAAAGTCTGCCGCGTCCAATATCTTGTGGTATTTCGTCTCATTTCGGGCTACACGGGTGATAGACTGATCCCGGGCTTGAGACGGAAAGATTGGATATTGCGAGTTTTGTTGTTGGCAGTAACAAGTCTTTGGCCCCACAAAGTAGGTTCTAGGGTTGAAATCTATTAGGCAAGATGGAAATTCATGCTGATTTCTGACCACGCCAAAGACTTAGTAAAAAATTGTTTGGAAGGCGGGGGCTGTATGTCTCCTTTTCAACCGCTGGTTTACATCCGGGATCTTGAATAAATCGACTGTCAGTGAGTCGAGAAAAGTTCCATGTGACGATTTATGTGGAGAAAGCGAGAGTTTTACGGAGTAATTTGACGATGTTTCGACCGTGTTAAGTGCTGAGATATTACGAGTGGTTTTGGGAAGTGTTGTGATTGCCGCGAAAGTCATTTATTGTGTGACTTACCGAAAGTGTTGACAGACAAATCTCAGGTATGTGTAGCCTGCGAACGCCTGACGTTTCTCCTAGCTCATCGCCGCTGAGGGACGTTTCGCGAGGAGGAACGTCTGCGACTCAGCGTCAGAATTCCATACTGATAACGTTACTCAATGTTTACATAATAAATCCGGTAGTCATGGGGTTCCAAATGCAAATTTGTTCAATTTTACGTTTCTCCTGGTCGATTTTGGTAATTAAGTGGTGTGTTCATCTGCGAATGAGCTCCAGCAACACTCAAATGCTTCTAGAGAAGACTGTATTCCACAAATATTGCCCATTTCGTTAGAGATTCATGGCGCTTACATTTGACCTTTCCGGCCTTTTGTCTTTTGTCTGTCATTCGTAAACAATAGCTAAAACAATGAAACTACTCTGTCGACCAATTAGCCCTTCTGACCGGATTCCGGACAGATTTTGCGTCAGCAGTATGGAATTTTCTGTCACTGAGTCGCAGACGTTCCTCCTCGCGAAACGTCCCTCAGCGGCGATGAGCGAGGAGAAACTTCTGCCATTCCCAGGCTAAGGTATGTGCGGTTGAGCTCGTGTTACTAGAATACTTTGTGTCAAGCATAAAAACGCTTCGTGAGTCTTTAGTTCAGGTGATTTTGTCTTAGAAAGCCTATTCTGTGTTCAAAGATTGTGGATTCTTAATCTGTTTTCGGCCGACACTGAACTGTGGGCCTCACGGTTTGACTGACTAAAAGACTACAATTTCTGGACGTTTCAAATGTTGTTTATTTCATCGCAAAATCCTGTTACTTCTGCGAAAGAACTTTACCGTCTATTACCAGCAATAATGCTGTCACTGTTTAGCTTCAGCTAGTGACTTTTAACTGCTTCCCATTCCACTTAGATGTCAAATAGTTAAAATGCACTTGAAATTTCTTTAGCCTCGTTTTAACAAATCCAGACAGATATATTTTTATATTTTTTCGCGTGCAACCCTAAACGAGACCTTCATGGCTAAATATGATGGCGTTTTGTCCAGAACACCCTAAGTGCGACAAAAATCCAAAATTTATACCCCTAAGCGAGACGACCAGCATCCCCACCCCTTTCATATGCGGAGTTCCCCCCCGGTAAGACGACCGGAAATACGTCTGCTGTGGATATAATCCTATTAGACTGAAAAATGGTTTAACCTGAGAACACATTTTACCATCAGCATCTATACAACAGTTACCTGTAGATAAAAGGTATAAAACCAAGTGTCCAAATTTTGAGGTTTCTGTGATGAAGAGGTCGGTTAGGATTTCCATAATGACATAAGCACCTTTGGCACAATCTCTAATCTTTAGACCATCTTATGCAAGGTTTGTTTAGATTTGAAATATAACGTAGTCACAACAGGTGCAAGCCAGCTACGTAATGGTTATTTTACCCTGCTGGTAATGGACAACTTTCATATTAAGCAACCAGTGTTATGCACTATATTCAATTCCAGTTGCCCCTAACAACTATGTGAGCAGACGCCTCCTTTTGCCTTCTTGAGTGATGGGGAGAAAAGGAGGCTTTGATTGAATTGCTTCACACCTTTAGAGTCGCCACAGCCCAAACTTCTGGAGTAATCAATCTTGTTTTCTCTTGACAACTGTTTTTTTCCAAGTGCGAGCATCTGTTTATTGATAAACCGATCCAGGTCATAACTGAACCTGTTGAACCAAGCACAAGGCCATTAGGCCTGGGTTCAAAAACTATATCCCAGCAAGGTGCAATGCATGCTTCACAAAAATCTTACTCAATTCATGCAGAGTCTTTCTCATGTATGCCAAAATCAAGTAATAAGCAAAAGAAAGGCTCTGTTTGCAGGGGGCAAACAAGCCTTATTCTCATGTTGACCACTTGTTAAAATTAAAAAATGCATCTTCAACGGTCTTCTTACCAGTCTTTAATACTGCTGTGGTTTGTGACTATTCAGTTATGGTGATGCTCCACTCTTGCTTGATAAAAAGTGTCTTTTTGTGCCAAGGGTGCACATATTGAAGCAAAGCTGTTGAAGATCTATGGAAAAAAAGTAGACACTGAACTTAAAATGTGAAATAAATAAATTGTTGTATTATTCCTCTCCATGCAATAAACAAATAATAATGTAGACATAATGATAATAAAATAAAATAATTATGGGCCACCAGGACAGGATGACAATTAATGCAAATAGACTGAGATAACCATCTGGGGTCATCTCTCCTGGAACACTAAGGAGCTTTTTGCTTTAACTACCGGTAAATGACTTTTAGTTGGCTATATTTGGCTCAGCACCTCATCCCTGGAATTTTCAGGTGGGATGGCTGGCAAGAAGTCAAATCTTTTAAAGTACGATTTTTCCCAGCACATCAATAACTTATTATTGGTAGCAGACATATAAAAACCAGTTACTTGCCACTTTTGCAATGCATAAAATACACCTTGTTTCCCCTTTCCAAACATTAAACATTGTCTTCAAATTCTCTTGGGATGATTGTAAAATACAGGAGAAATTAAAAAGTCATCCTGTCGAACACTACAGAAATTTCTCAAGTCTGACTCACAGATATAGAGAAATTGTTTTCTAACACATCAAATTATTATCACAACACGCTAAAATTGCTGCCTTTTAAACAGCTTCAAAAATGCTAAAAGATCATCGGAAAATCTTCCAACATTTTCCACAACATTACGAAGTCTTTGGAAAATCTTGAGAAATGTTCAGAAGGTGCTGGGACATTTTCAAAAATTTCAATCATAAGATGAAAATCTCAAGTATTTGACTCAGAAAATGTTGGCAGGTATAAAGACCTTCAAAAATTTATCAGTGCCATCTTGGTTATAACTTAAGTTTAAGATCAATATTTTGGAAGAATGTTCCCAGCAGGGTATTTTTTCATGTATCAAAAGACAACAACAATATTACCCTTACAAATGAACCATACCCCCCCTTCCCCCCACCCAAATACTACAATATTTGCAATGACACGAAAACAAAGACCCCTTAGACCCCAAACCTAACAATATTTTGGAAAAAAAGGTCTGGGCAGAAATCTAAAATTGATGGAAACTCTAAAAAACTGTAAACTGTAAACTGCCGCTTATAAGACAGTGACCCCAGTTATACACTCATCTACCTGTAAACAAAAAAATACACCCAATAATAAGAAGGTGTACTTCTCCAAGGGTGGCATTTTTATTTGAAGGGGGGGGGGGGCAGGCAATGCTTATGAAGTTCTGTCCCACTAACAGCTGGAGAAGAGGCCCCATGAAGTAGCCTGCAGTGCAGGCGTTTTCTCTGAGCGCGTAATTTGCTCGCGAAAGCACCATGTTGAAACTTCCCAAAGAGAGGAGGAAATGGGGCGAGTCAAAGGGAGTGGGAGGGGGTGGGGAGAGAGAAGAGAAAACGCCTGCCCGAAAACACTGTGAAAATGAGAAACACCCCCTACTTAGACACGCGTGACCGCTTTTCCGGAAATGAGTAGCTGACAATAACAAAACAACCAAACAGTCGCTCCAGTCCAAAGACTCGCATTGTCTTGAAAAACAAGCTGTGTTTTTATCTTGACTGAGTCGCAATGCAATTCTCCACAGCTGATGAAGCTTCAGTTTAAGCTGCAATTCATTCTTCTAAATTCATTTCTGTAAATTGCTATCCATGAGAGTTTAACATCCTGCAAAGAATTTAAAAAACTAACAAGCTGGGCCCAGCGTGATACAACATTGCAGGAAAACATCTCATTCTCGGACTAGAAAGAAAATCGCTTAGTTATTGAGATCCTGAGGCTCTTTGGACAAAAATAAACAACCTAACAGCCTTATTTGGCGACAAAAAGAGTTGTACGCTTCAAAAGAGGTCAAAGAAAACGCTCTTGCATCAGAGGGCATATCATGAAGACCAGAAATTCAAAACCACAGAAAATCAATAAGCGTGTCATGACCTCTCATGTGTGAAACAAGCGGCTAAAATAACATTTGCTCAGTCAAAACATAGAACCCTCTAGAGCATAATCTACTCGCCAGAAAAAAAAACATATTGGAACAAGCAGCATTTTGGCATGAGGTAAAACTGGTGTAGATTTTAATACTGTGAGCAAATCTTGTCCTGATGACCAGTTTAGAAATCGCTTTGACTTTCTCATTGCGTAATACACGAGACATTCCCAGCCGTTCCAATTCCAAACGGAATAAACAATATAGACTTACAGTTAATTGACAGGCATCAATCTACTTCCCTATGCCGCACCAATCAGGAGCTCCGTTTGCCAGTGAACGGAGTTTCCCAAAAGAACAGTGATATCGGGCAGGCGTATTTTTTTCTCCCCTCCCCCTCCCCCTCCCCCCTTTCCTTCTTTCGCCCTCGCACCTACCGTAAGGGTTACTATTTCTACTCTCCCCAATCTTCCACTGTCATAAAATCAAAGATGGCGGCTACAACAATATTACGAACATGAACAAGGTTTCGCCCACCCGAAATACGCCTGCAATGCAGGCTACCCCATGAAGCAGCTATTTACTTTAGATTTTTTAACTTGGACACCGAGTCCCTAAGATTAACCCCGGATTAAGCCAGTATCTCTGACAAATTGACCCACTTGAAAAAATCACAAAAAATTTGAAAGAACACAAATTGATATCACCAGTAAAATTCTTGTTGTTGTCACTGTAATGGTTGTAAAAGGTACATTTCATCAGCCTCATCCCCCAAAATCCCAAAATTTCACCCCGAGTCAAAAGGTCTAGCCTGCGAAAACAGCTGTTTCTCCTCGCTCCTCACCGCTTGGAATGTTTCGCGAGGAGGGACGTCTGTGACTCAGCGATAGAAATTCCATACTGATGACATAAATCAACATTTACATAATAAATCCGGTAGTCATGGGGTTCCAAATGCAAATTTCTTCAATTTAACGTTTCTTCTGGTCAATTTTAATAAAATGTTGTGTTCATTATTTGCGAATGAGCCCCAGCAAAACTCAAACACTTCCTCAAGAGAAGAATATACAGTATTCAACAAATATTGCCTGTCGTGATTATATATGAGCTTTGTAGCCTCTTGTCTTTTGTCTGTCATTCATAAACAATGGCTGGAACAACTCCGACGTCCAATCATCGCTTATGACCAGATTCCGGACAGATTTTATGTCATCAGTATGAAATTTCTGTCACTGAGTCGCAGACGTTCCTCTTCGCGAAATGTATCCCAACGGCGATGAGTGAGGAGAAACGTCTGTTTTTGCAGCTTATCAAAGGCCTGGCTACTAAACATATAGCCAGCAAGCAAGCTCTTTGGGGAACTCTGGTGGCAGGGGGAAGGAAGGAGAGATTGCAACTATGTCTCTGGAATTTGAATATCTGCATTGAAAAAGTCAATGCAAAATGCTGATTGGCAGAGATGACATTACTGATGTGTCTACCCTTGGTGCGTGCTTCCACATGTTTTTCAATGTTTGTTTACATCTGCACTCACTTCCCCTTTGCACTGATTGGAGGAAATCTGACAGCTCAGTCGATGGGGGAATTGGAGGCGGAATTCAAATTCCAGAGACGTAGTTGCAAGCTCTCCTTCCTTTTCCCGCCCAACCGCCAGAGTGCCCCGGAGAGCTTGCTCGCTGGCTACTAAGCATACAAATAAACAATTTGCTACATTAATTGCACTTTTAATAAGACTTTACTTAAGGCCAATTTGCAAATAAAGCCTTTATACGCCGTTTGAGAAGCACCGATTTTCCCTTAAAATCAAAGCGTTGAAATCTAAAGGAGGGGGAGATCGAACTATTAAAAGAGTTGCAGCACATAAGCTCTAAGCCTGTGAGCTCTTTGGAAGGTGAGGGTCAAGATCTCACTAAATGTAAAGTAAACCATTACCACAAGCACTTCTAAAACCTTTTAAAAAGATAACCTCTACAGTTCTTACTGTTTGATCCAGCTATAGTCGCTACTAACCTTGCAAAATAGATGAAAAACGGGAGAAAAACCAACCATGCCTTCGAAGCGCCATCTTTGAATTTTGCTTAGTTCCCAGTGCCCCAAAACGTCCACAATGCGCGGCCTCTTCGCTCTTTGCAGAAAAATAGGGCCCCGGTGGGTGCCTGTGTCAGGGGCACCCAAAGACAATTTTTGGAAAATATCTGTGCGGAAGACGATTTGAGATCTAGAATTTTCGGAACATTTGTTGTAAAATTTCTTGTTTGCCTGCCTCTCCTAGGATTTTCGAACATCTAAAAATGGTATAATTGCCCATTTTTAACGGATCTTTACCCTAAAAAAGGTCACCTAGAATGTTTTGATCCCTATGACTTTCGCATCACTAGACTTTCAGCTAGGAAATCCGAACAGACGGAAAATTGTCAGGGGATAAAAATATGCCTATATCTACCGTTTAAATACTAAATCACGTTCAACAATGCTACGTTTAAGTGGTTTTGAACTATATTCTCGTTGCATGCCCTTGATGTGTTTGCTGCTAAAAAATAAATAGACTTGCTATGTTTTTCGCAACTTTGTCGCTCAAATCTAGAAAGTAACTACATAAATAAATGGGGATAAACTAATCGGGGTTGGTTTAACAAAATAGGCTGAAATACGTGGACTGGATCGGATTGTAATATAATAGAAAAGAAATGGCAGGATATAGTAACCGCTCGCTCACTCTGGTGTTTTTCTTTTTTATCTAGCTTTACTTAAAATTGTGAATTTGTGTCTTACATGTATTTTGACTTGGCAAGTCAAACTGAAAGACGCCATCCACGTCAGTTTTGTAAGGAGCCACGGTTAAACTAGTGATTGAATCCTACAAATTCATATCTCTAGAGATCCTGTCATTTCAGTCTCTGGTTTTTACCTTTCTCTGTGCAGTATTTACTGTAATAACCGCCACGTCGATTATTAAATTATTTACACCTCAAATGCAGTGCTTAGAAGGACACCTTCCAAAGAGGGCGGGGCACCAAGCGTTAGTCCTTCTTGTTCTTTCGTCATTTTCTATGTGAATCCGATATAAGAAGGAAACCACCCTAAAACGAAACATAGAGTTCGTCCCTCCCCACTCTCTTGTCATTTTCTTTCACTGAATCTTTATAAGACAGACACTTCCCTAAAACGGACACCTAGAGTTGGTCACCTGCCGTTCTTCAGTCACTAGTTCTTGAAATCTCTATCTTAGAGGGACTCCTCTCTCAAACAGCCACCTAAATTTTATGTTCCGGGCGTTCTTCAGTAGTTTTCCTAGACAGAAACCTTGAGCTCTCTCAAGAATAACACCTCATAGCGTCGGTGTTATAAAGTAGAGATGGCTGTCCAAGGGCTCCGGAATAGTTAACATTCTTAAATCAATGAACTTTCAGAAAGTAGGCTTTATATTAGAGGAAGAAAAAAATCCTTTTCCAAGTCCAAAGTTTCGAAAGCAATCTCCTAGCTTGGCACGTTGATCGTTCGAAAATCTTAGTAATCTCTTCCAGCCCGGTTCTCAGGCCATATGTTGAAATCAACCCTGTTGCAATCCTGCTCTCAAGCCATGCGAAATCGTCAATTGATCAGTATTATCGCGAGAGACGTGATCATCTGGGAAGAAGAGTCAGCTCGTTTCAGAGTTTTGTTTGTACAATTTTTGCTTCTGACACAGCAATATACTCCAACTGATAGCAAAGGAGCTTTAATTAATTTAAAGAACATGTCATCCCATCATATTGCAGGATAAGTCCGACAAAAGCCTTATTTTCAAAACCAAATGATGATGATAATGAAATATTCTGAAGTGCTTTCAGCGCCGTAGCTAGTATGAGGCCAACCGAGGCACTCGCCTCGGTAAAATTTTGACGAATTTCGCCGATCATTTTTATTTTACATAAGCGATCATCGGATATTTTTAACGCATCATGATATTACAAAGAATTCAGCAATTCAGTCAATATACTATGAAAAAATTACCATATCATCGATCTCAAGGGACTACGTACGTTAACTCAAATTTTTTTTGAACAAATACTGATCAAAACCATTGGCGAGGTTGACGGTCACCCAGATTATGTAGCTTGTTTCTGATTATTGCTTTTTAAATTCCACTTAAATTAACTCGAAAAAAAGTTACCGAAAGGCCCAGAAAACGCTGCAAATCGCATTTCCGAGAGACTAAAGTTCAAAATTTCTCGGGGTGGGGGGGGGGGCATGCCCCCGAACCCGTTAGCAACTCCCGCCTGCCTCGGTTGGCCGTTTGGTCTGGCTACGGCACTGGCTTTAAACTTTTCAAGTTTAACCCCTGCAGATCTGTAGTTCTTGACGAAAGCCTTTCGAGTACTCTTCAGTAGGCCTCGTGTTGCTAGTTTTTTATGTTGTTGGTTTTCTCGTTTGTTCCAAAGCTATCCTAAATAAATCCTAAGGCCCTGTTTACAAGGATGGAGGGTAGAAGGTAACCCTGGTGCCAGGGTTACCCTAGCACTCGCATATTTCTTCTTGTTTCACACGACGTGTTTACAAGGCAGGTAGGATTACCCTAGCGCTAGGGTAAGCCTACCTGAGTGCTAGGGTTACCCTAGCAAGAGGGTTACCCTACCGGCCTTGTAAACGCTCTTCTAGGGATAACTGGCCTAACCGGGTCAACTTTCCGCCGTCACGCGTGACCATTAATCGTGTCAATTTGAACGGTATTATTCTATTTCTGAGCTTAAGTATAGACATCTAAAAAGTAAAAAGCTATTTTCTGTCTACGATGATAATATTTTCCCTTTTTTCGTGAATTTAACGTGTTTTCCATAGAGAACTTCAAGATTATTTCAAATCTTGCCGTTACAAAGAATATCACGCCTGACGAAACACGTCAGCAAAGCTGGTAAAGTTGACCTAGGTGATAGGGTAACCGTACCTGTAAAATGTGCTTGTAAACCACAGCTTACTTTAACCCGCTTACTAACGTATCTCTGGCACAAGGGTAACCCCCTCTCCTTGTAAACAGGCCCAAACATCCTATGATTCTCAGTTTTGCCAGGAAAAACAGATAACCAGGAATGGATTAAACAGTTGATTCGACGTCTGGAGAAAACGGAAAGCTCATCATCTTAGGCCTGACTTTCGACGTTCTCTTCTTAACAATAACTTATATATTGTACTTTCAATGCAAGAGTTACCTAAATCTTTTGAAAAATTAACGGAAAACTTTCTTGAGCCTTTCCACGATTTTTAACGAGGCCACTGTTCTCGCGATAGTATGCAGCAATGCTTTGACGATCTAATTTTTAAAAGACTCTTAAAGGGTCTTTCGGACGAAATTATGTCCCCTGGGTACTGCCATATATGGGCTATATAGGTATGTGCCGCTGTGAAGGGTATGGTTTTCAAGCAGTTTACTCTCGGACTGAGGGTATATAAATCTGAGCGTTTGGGTCTAGAATAGGGTATCATTTTTCAGGAAGCTGATCAGTTGGTTAAGGGTTCCAGGGTCCCAGCGGCACATCCCCACCCAGAAATTCCTAAAGTAACCCCCTTACGTTTCTTTGAGGAACTCCATTCAGATTATTGAATCCAACAAAACAAATATTTGCTTTTCAGTTTACTAAAATATAAAATTAATGGGCTTGTGAACATTAGAAGACTTATTGCGATTGGATTCACAAGATCAAAGGATTCGTGATGCGTCCGTTTCTCTGGGCGGGACCTGAAAACAGTACAAGACCCGCAAAGAGCGAGAGGACGATGGATTCCTGCCCAGCTAGGTGGCTGCGCTTTTCTGTCTTTTCGAAGGATTCTTAGTTTATTTTTCTTTCGTAAAAAATCAAAAGAATCTGATATTAAGAATCTGATCTTGAAATATCTCAAAGAAGCGCATCCTGATTTTTGGAAAACTCTTAGCCGGTTAAATAAAGAGGAGATCTCGTGGCGTCACGTTGCCATGGTAGTAAAACTTCTGGATGAAAACAAACGAAAACGTCACTTAAAAAGTGAATTCGCACTGTTTCAGACGTCATCGATCTTATTCAATTTCATTTAATATGTGAATGTTGGCGAAATTTTCTGGAATTGGAAAGGACCGTATTTATGTTGAGAAAAAGAAAAATGAAATTTTGGTGTTGAGTGCACCAACTCCATAAAGCAGAGATTAGGAAGTTTCATGTCGCAGTCGCAATACAATATCAAGTATCGTAGGTGTTGTGACATGTTCTCCTATTTATGCGATTATGGAGAAAAGGGTCAGCGTTAGTCCATCGAAAGGATCCGCCAGATTTTTTAGCCCTACCACCTTAAAATGGTCTCCGCGGTCCCTGGCGTGCATATGCCTGAGAGCCTCGAAACGATGACTGATTCTGTCCGACTCCGTCCACTGTTGTGAAACTTTTTTACCACTGGGGCGATGTTTTGATTTGTGTTTTGATAAACACAAGCGGGCCTTCTCATTGATTAAAAAGTGTTGCGTGACCAGTTGGCCCTGTCCTTAATGTTAGGCGGCTTTACGGTCAAGTCGCCCGAAAGTCATCTCGCCCGAAGTCATGTCGCCCGAAACCAGAGTCATGTCGCCCGAAATTTATAGTCATGTCGCCCGAAATTTCATAATGCTCAAAAAGATTCTAAAATTGCTAGTCAGAGTAAAATGTGAAACTATGAAACTCAGGTTGTTCGTTTCGCTGTCGTTTTCATGGAGATAGTAAAACTAAAATAAAACACGAAATTAAAAAAAACTAGTAATATCAGTTACAGTATGATTCTTACTGTTGTTATTATATGTTGAAGTATTCTGTTTTGAAAGAAGGTCCACATCACTAGGATTGGAACGTTGGAAAAGGCCGCCATCTTGGCTACAGCACGTGCTCAAGAATCATCACATGATTGCTAAGCAAGATTGTGACATTGCGGTAAATTCAGACACGTATTAATACAAACATATTTATTGCTAGCAACTAAACCTACTTACACGCGAGGACGTGTGGGTTGTCCAAGTGACACCCGCCCCTTGAAAACAAATTCAAATGCCAACTTAAGGTAAGTTCGTGATAAAAAGAAATACTTATTACACGCGGGGACGTGTGGGTCGTCCAAATGACGCCCGCCCCTTGAAAAACAATCCAGATAGATCGATGACATAGCAATATCCCTAACCAGCGTAAAAATTAGCTAGATCCTATATCGGACTTTTATTTTGTAATGAAATAAACTGTTCCTTTTAAACTAGAACAATACTAAATTATCAGTTTCCCAAACACGAACGAAACGTAGTAAAAAATGAGGTAAAGGAAAATAATATGTACGAACTGAGCTCTAAACTAGCGCGATCCTATATCTGATTCTTTTTATATCGAGATAGAATAAACTATTTCTTTTAAACTACAATAATAACATCATTACTTTTCTGAACGCGAGCGAAAACTAACGAACGAACTGAGCTCTAAACTAGCGCGATCTATATATCGTGATAGAATAAACTATTTCTTTTAAACTATAATAATAATATCATTACTTTTCTGAACGCGAACGAAAACTAAAGAAAGCTAATCAGTACGAACTGGTCCATGGGCTAAGTGAGAGTATGCTTTAAGGAGTCGCCTACTTGAAATTTTACTCGCAGCGTAGTCCTCCCAGTAGCCAAAGGAACTTGGTGGGAAAGTGTTGGCGTTGATCCACTGGTTCTCTACATAGTCCATAAACTCATGAAGCACGGGGGTGGTCGCTTGCAACTTTAGCCGCTGGAAACTCGCTGAATTTTCTTGGTGCGGCCTAGTCCCTAGGCGTTCTCTCTTGATCCGTTGTCCGCGCGAAGTCTGGGAGAGCAGGCGAGAGAACAGCGTTCTCGGCGAGTATCTCGGTGACGTCACAGCTCATGGTAGAGTCCAGGAATGACCGAGCCGAAAACGCCCGGGGACTAGGATATTCCGGATAGTTTATACCGCCACGATGAGCAATATCTTTCACGACAAACATAACTGAGGTTTTCTTTTTTTTCTTGAGTATGGGATACCATTTCTCTTCAACAACATTTCCCGATATCTCTGGTCATTAATTAAATCGCTAAGTCTCGTATCCCGTTTATAGGGAGCTAGTAATATTACAATTCCGCATCTCCCTCTCCAATTTTCCTAAAATTCAGTATCCCAGCCTAAGATTAAGCCAGATCTTGGATACCGAATAACTTATTGGGGACCCTCCAACTCTCTTGCATGCATAGCAGTCGTTTCCATTTCCTTTTAGCAGAGTGGGAAAAGCAAACCAGACGCACCAGGGGAGGGAGTATAAGAAGGAACACAAAATAGAAACAGAGGGCAGGGGCGGGAAAGAAAAGGAATCACCTTATTTGGCTAAAAGGCGACAGAAGCGACTGCTACGCAGCGTAAATTGCCAATTAAGACAATTCATAGGATCAAACAAGATGCTTTCTCGTGCCGATCTTCAGCTCGACTGCTTAAAAGGTGTTTGTTTACTACTGCCAACTCAATACAAATTCTTTCTACATACTTATGATCTTCCCCGAAAATTTGTTTCGTAATCGTCAGTGCTTTTTCGAGAAGTTCTTTGGCTTGGTTGTATTCTCCGAGGCTTTTGTACACTAATGCCAAGTTGTTATAACTTGTTGCTACATCGGCATGATCTTCACCAAAAATCTTTTTTGTCATAATCAGTGCTTTTTCGTGAAGTTCTTTGGCTTGATTGTATTCTCCCAGGCGTTCGTACACTAATGCCAAGTTGT
>BOPM01001018.1:0-18550 GCA_022179025.1 Porites australiensis | reverse complement strand
ATTTTCAGACATGATTCGACGGTCATGATTCGACACTAATCACGTGACGTATCGCTTCGCAGTACGTATATAAAAGGTTGCAAGAATAATTGAGAGTTCTGCCGTGGGATCCGAAACAGTGAGAGAAAAATCTGGCTGGCAAGGAAAGCTTAGCACTAAAGGACATAAGTGTAACGAAGCTAAAATCCCGACAAATGCGTTTTACCTGAAGAGGAAAGCTTTATTGCCTGGAAGGCAGCGACATGATACAGAAATTATGATAACATGTGATCAGGTGATAAACCTGGAGTTCGATTGCCCAGTTCGAATGTATTTATGTAGGCGATTTCATAATGGACGAAATTTTATCAATACGGCGAAAAGCGAAGTAGTCCGATGGTTTATCGTTTAGTCTTCTTCTGTATGACAAGGTTTCGGTATTTTGCAGTTGGTGAATACCACCTGCAATTTACATGTAACAGTGATGCAAATTTAGTTAACAGGGAGGCAAATTTGTATTTCTTCGATGCAAGCTGGTACTTTTTTGTCCTTACTTAGCTTCTACATGGTTAAAAAATAACAGGAAAACTTGACGTTTTGCGGAAGAAATCAACAGATAAATTGATCAGTCTGCCGTTGTGAAAGAATTTGCTGGAGAGTTTGAAAGTTTTGTTTTGTCAACCATTGAAAAATATCACAATGTTCGGTCCTCGACCTATGCCCCTAGGGAGCACAAATAAAGAAAACCATAAATAAAAGAAAGCACATTTGTTTTTTTTTTTTTGAAAAAGGGTATTGTTTGTCTTTACACTAGGCTGTTAAGTAAGACTTAAAAGCTGCTAAGTTTTACTTAGCCAAAAATTAGTGTGTGAAGACCTAAGTAAAATCTCAAGTAACTTTACTTTGTATCTCATTAAATTAAAGTCGGAAAGTTGGGACGATTCAAGAAAGTTTCAAGCGACTTGAAAACCATCCCTTTTTTTTTAGCTGACTTTCGGTTTCTTGAGCTTTGAGAAAGGCAAAACATGCCAATCAATCTTAATTATGTTGCGTGGGAAAATGACCTTAGTTAACCTGACGAAAAAAGGAATCGGTTGTGCGTGAAGCTTTATTTTACTTGAAGTAATTAAAATTTACTTGTCTTGAAATATTTCTTAGCTTTTTTAGGCTCTAGTGTAAAGACTACCAATTGATCATGATCGAGAAGTCCACACGCCCTATAACCGGGCCTATAACATGTATTGCGATTAGATTGCATGACTTGCATGAGAGGCTGTTGTCTAAAAAGGAGAATAAATCATGGATCACAGTCTTCTTTTTCTGAATTACAAGAGAAACATTCAAGCTATCATTAAAGTAACTTTTAGATTGTGTGCTTTGATTCCTGTACGATATTCAAGGTAAAATACTGTACTGCTTGGTAACCTCTCGGTCGAATCATGACCGTCGAATCATGTCTAAAAATCAGGGTGTATATGTTGTGGTTCAATTTTATCCTTGGTTCAAATTTTCTTTTCTTTTGTTTCAAACTCATCATCATGTTATTATCATACATTACCATACCCAAAAACAAAAGAAAAGAAAATTTGAAGCAAGGATAAAATTGAACCACAACATACTGAAATCAGCTGTAAATCGTTGCTTTTTCGCACCAGAAACGCCTTACTCGATCCAGACCGGGCACAACCTTCGTGACGTCCGTGACCTCAAGAACGTCTGCTGCTTTAAAAAAGCTCTCTACTATCTCATCACCAAAAAGTAACGAGAGACGACCGGAAATTCTCGGTTTTCACTCACGTGAGAAAGCAGAAATAAAAATGGAAACCTTTTCATACAGAAGGTCTAGAATCTGGGAAATGAAAGAAGATAAATGTACAAAAAGCCTTGCCAAGAATCAGATCTATGCAATTGTTCATATGCGAGATATTCGGAAAAACGTTTTACCCAAATTTATAAAGCTTTGTATGGAGACGCCATGTTTGTGTATCTTCCAGGGGCACAAATATGGCCGCCGGAAACCAACAGAAACATCTGTTTTTGAGTTTTCCTACTTATTCGCGAATTCTTCGCTTGAGGAACTCATAAAGATTAAAGTAATATTCATTCTAAGACAAGGAACGTTTAGATAGCAAAATCTCCAAAAATCCGTAATGTTTTTAATCCACATAAGAGCTTTCCCGGCCGCGAGCTAAATGCCGCGTCACTCAAAAGCCTGGAAATTCAGGCGTCCTGTATCGCAAAACAAAGAACCGTTTTGAACCGAAAATTTTTTTGTATAAAGGTTTTAAGGTGCGCTAGTATCAAATGAAAGTAAGAAACTCAGAAGAAGCGATAGTTTCTTAGTTTGAATTTTGGTGACGTCATGTAAAAACCAAGAATACGTCTGCGTTCAAAGTCTAGTTCAAATGAAAACCCCCCCTGTTTTGCCGTCTTTTTTCGCAGAATGTTTACCCCTTAGAAAGTTGTGCACTGTTAGGATTGATAAGGTTTTACTTTTGCGCAGAAAGCGATGAATCCTCGCTATGAATGATGACCCAGACATTAAAGCACACAAATCATTTGCAAATGAACATTCGTTTGATGTTTGATTCCTGTTTCAAATATGAAACACTCATTCGTTTTGATTTTGGACAACGAATGACCCACCGTGATCGGCGTATTATTCAGCCTAGGGAATCAGTGGTAACAACCCCTTTAATGAGCGTATTTTTAACGAAATAGCGGCCATGATCTTGCAGAAACGTATAAGGAAGTGTACTCGCAAATTTAGGCATTTCCGATGCTTAGGCGAAAATATTAACAGTTTCGAGGAACCAGATGGTCATAACAAGTAAACTCTTTTCACCATCTCAAATTCTACACCGTGCACCCAACAGCACTCAAGACAGTGGCGATATTTCTGTATGCGAGGCCATCAAATTCTTTAAACGCTAATGCGTAGTGTACGAGTGGAACTTCGACAAAATAATTATCCTGAATTTATCTATGGGTATATTAAGCTGAATAACCAATGCAAAATTACTCACCTTACCCAAAATTAATCCAAGGAACTTCGATTTAATACAACATAAGGTAGCACGATGAAGCGGAACTGCTCGAAATTGATCTAAAGCAACCACCTGACCGATAATATTGGCGTCTTACTAAGACAGATTACGCAAATGTCGTTATGGTCGAGCTATTTTCACAGTTACGCTATTTTTCACAATCACGCTATTCGAAGAAAATGAGGGCCCGTGAAGGCGCCGCGGGAAGGGAACCCGAAGGGTATGCTGGTCGGAAAATTAGAATTAAACCCCTAATGCGACGGAGACCGATCGGGACGTGGCTTAGGATTTATTTGACCCCCAAAGGATCGATTCTGTCAACCTAAAACTTTTAAACTTGCTTAAGATTTTGCAACTTTGCATTTATAGCTTTGAAACCATGCTAGACTGTTCACAGTCCATGTACCAAGGTGGCGGGCGTCGGGGACGATAGCTCTAAGTAGATTTGATACTCTTCCCCAGCCAGGTTAGACTCGGTACGACTGAAAATCAAGATGGCCGCCATTATGGTAAGACGCGCTCGATCTCGACGATCTCATGGAAAACATAGGGGACTGTGAACAGTCTAAAACCATGCAGGACCCAGTTGTTCGAAGGCCGATTAGCGCTTAACCTGGGGTTAAATTTAACGCTGGTTTTTTTTTCTTGTATTCAAAAGCATTTTCTCGGATAATTTTCTCTGTTATCAGTTTTAGAGCCTCCAATCATCAACTTGTAGACAAAAAGAATTAAACTGAATTTACTTTTTAAGCTTTCAAATCTGAATTCACAACTCGGTCCTGTTCTCTATATTTAAACACATTTTGTAATGGTTGAGCGATTATGCGTGCTATTGGATGACGTCATCAATTTTAAATTCTTTCATGTCACGCGAAGTGGTTGCGAGTTATATAAAGTTACATCATACTTCCGTAAACAAAAATAATGTACAGTTCAGTTACAATTTCCTGAAAATTAAAGTTGTATCTGTCTACGTTTGCGTTAACTCATTTGGCGAATGACATTAATTATCCTCATGTTTAAGAAGAATAGGCAACGTAGCCTGCGTAGCAAGCGTTTCCATTTGGTTTCGGAGCACAAAAGACCGAGGAGGGGGATTTTTGGCTTTGACCGCGCGAGAAATGAAACGAGAGCTAAATGAAGTTGAGGGGCTTGGGGGGGGGGGGGGGGGGGGGGGTGGGGAAGGAAGGAAACCTTCCCGATCTTTTACTTGCGCCATTTGTCGCGCGATCTTTGACTCTCGTTCCTCTTTCTTTGCTCATAGACCGCACAGAAACGCTTGCTACGCAGGCTATAGGCAACGTTGTTTAGTGATGCAGCTTCTAGGGTTCAAGTTACACTGTTGGAATTTTCTTGTTGCACAGTTTGCAGCGATTTTGTGCCCGATTTGCCAGTAGATGCAAAGTATATTGACCAAACACAGACAACCAGTAGCATTCAATGGCTGTATAACAGAGTGCCAAGCCTTCATAGAAAATACCACTCGCGTAAGGATCACGCGAGGGCACCATTTTTTCTTTTCCCCCATAAATAGAGGCAGGTTTTGACTGACCTATGCTTACTTGAGGAAAAACCCGTCCCCTCGCATTCTTTGATCTCAACTATAACTGTGACGTCATCACTCAGTACCTCAGAACGTTTCACCCGTACAGATAAGGCAGAGAGCGAGAGAAAAGTAAAGGTCGGTTTTTTTTAAATTTGCAAGAATGACCGGCCTTTCCATGTACGCACGCTATACGCTACAAATGTTCGTTCCCGGAGGACCGCAAGCTCAAGGGGTACGCTGTTCTCAGGCGGCTCTTTTGAGGTGAATGCCGACAAGCGACATGGTCTAGGGGAAAAGGCGACAAACAAAACAGAGACAAATATAAACGTAAAATACCGGACAAGAAAATCTTCACCTCAATACGTGAAACAAGTGGTTTTAAAAGTCACACTTGGGACAAAGGTTCCTCTCACCCCTCTTAAAGGGCCTCTCTTCTTAGGGCCTGTTTACATGGAGGTGGGGGACCCCAGGTAGGTGAGGTAACATGTGGCGGGGTCAACCACCTATCATGTAAACGTGATCAAATTAAAATGAGAGATTATATGGAAAAGCGGGTTACCTGACCTACCTGGGGTGCCTCACCCCGTGTAAACAGGCCCTAAGGCCCCGATTATATGGAGAATAAAACTAGTCCCAGGTAGAGGAGGGTCTCGATGGGGTAACCCCACCTAAGCGGGTGACCTCACCTACCTGGGGTCCCCCACCCCCGTGTAAACCGTCAGCCGTCAAACGACCTAAAATTTAAACGTCAACCTTCAAAAAAAAGCTATATTTTACCGTCAACCGTCATAAATGTAGATTAATATTAACCGTCAAAAAGTCATAAGGTATCTCAAATTTCACTATTTCAGCTGATCTTCACGGACTAAGGGCTCCTGAAGAATCTCTAAATTGGAAAAGTCAGTTTCCATGTTGTCCAAAAAACACACTCTCTAAACGTTACAACTTGCTTCTATCAGAAAATATTTCAAAATCTTAAAAGCGAAAGGCCAAGACAACCTCCAAGACCCGAAAGTTAATATTGAGTTATACAGAAATTCATATTTGCTTTAATTCTTGGGCTAAATTTCTACTTAATAACCGTCAACCGTCAAAATTGGAAAAATTAACCGTCAACAGCCAGAGCTACCACCCCACTGAGGCCCTCGTGAAGGGGGTCACTTGCCTATCCGAGCTACCATGAACGAGTCAACATTTCCTACATTTCTTTACAATTAAAGCTTGGCGCACCGTTAACATTGGCGCATCATTATACATTTCTGCGAAACTGCCCACCTACCCCTTCCCTAAGCCAACATTAGCACTTACTTCTCACTTAGCGCAAAATGTTGGCTTAAAGGAGGGGTAGGTGGGCAGTTTCCCAGACACCTATTATGATTGGCTTGGCTAGAAGGGACAAGTTGTCTTGGGAAAGGGGGGTCATCCTCCCAGCAGAGTCAACTTAAGCGAGCGCTTATAAGACGTCATTGCCCGAACCAAGAGCAAGCAACGGCGCTCGCGCAACGAATGCTCGGATTGCCTTGTCTTGACCGAGTAGAGCCGGTTGGGAGAGGAGTTGGCTGGGATAGAGGGCTGACCCTACCTTCGCCAAAGGGTAACCCGACTAGGCGGGTCATCTCCCTAGAAACGGGCCTAATTCAGATTTTTCCCTGTCTACAGGTATGTTTAGTAAGAAGAGATCCCATCAGGTGCGCTTACACATAAAGAATACCAGTTTGAGGAATGGACACGAACGTTTAACTAGCCTGCGTAGCAGGCGCTTGGAAGTAGTGGGCGAAAGAGAGAACGGGCGCGCGCGAGGGAGACACGCGCGGGGTGAGGGAGCTCCCTCTCCCCTCGCGTGTCTCCTTCTCGCATGCCCGTTTTTTCTTGCGCTCACTACTTCCAGGCCAAGCACCTGCTACGCAGGCTAACGTTTAAAAAACCCTTCTAATTTTAATGACTTAATAAATCCAGTGCAAAAAGGCTTACAATTAGTCTTTTATTATAAATCCAGCTCAAACTACACTTGACTATACAAATCCAGTTAGAAAAATTGAATAAAAATGTCACAACTTCATCATCTACACTCTATGGTTAATGAAGTGAGAGCTCCTGATATTAACTTTACCCCAAGATAATAATTATAGAAATACTAAATACGTTATTGTTTAACCTATTAAAGCACGATTACAAATTAAAGTGTCTTGTCCCCTCTCGGAATTCTACAAATTTGTATAGGTAATAGCATGATCTGTAGTGATATTTGGCATAAATACCACGAGTGATATTTCGAAATTGTTGTACGTAAATTCACGAGCCGTTAGGCGAGTGAAATTTGAGACAATTTTGAGGTATCATGTGGTATTTATGCCAAATATCACGTACAAATCATGATATTATTTGTTTATACTACTACCCGCACAAGGTTTGTAATTTTCACATGTAGGTATTTCAAATTAAGCTTAAATACCACTGCTCTAAACCAATCAAATTGCAGAAATGTCTCATGTAGTAGTATAAACTGGGTAAGTATCTGCAAGCGTCGCTGATTAAATGGGTATATTTGAACGTAAAACGGGCCATCTGCCCGTGCATTGAGATATAAGAGGAGATCAAACTGAAGCAAAAGAGAAAAAGGCAAAGTTTTTCTTTAAACTGTGCAGATGGTTACTAAACTCTCCTTTAATACCAAGATCAAATTATTCCCGAGTAACCGAACTTAATTCAGAGGTTAGGAAATAAAGGAAACATAAAATAAAATAAACAGAAGATACCAAGATGCATGAACTATGAGCCTCCCTATGGGAACACGTACCTGCGGTCGTCGATTTCGTCGCGCGTTTTCCACCAAATCGTCAGTTTTCGTACCCTGGGTGCCAGAGACTTTTCATGCACGGTTTCCGGTTTCGATCTTAAAAAGTGACCAGCGCGAAAAGCCTCTGGACCAGAGCGCCATCCCTTTGATAGCGCCGAGCCAATTACAACCCCGCTTATACCAAAACATCCTTCGCCGCTCGCGTCTTCGGCCTTCGGCCGAACTCGTGTCGGCTGCACTAAGCTCCCCGTCGCACGCGAGAAAAAACCTCTGGTACCCAGGGTACGGTTTTTGAGGCGAGATCGTCACATATCAAGAATTGATTTGCATGGTAACGCTACTAACGAGCGTACCGAACCACAACGACGACAGAATCGAGAAAAAAAAGCAACATGTTAAATAAGCAAAACAATAACTCTGAACGGACGTGCAGCACACTTTTTGGCAGATTTCTTTGCCTTCATCACACACGACTAGCTTTGTCAAACTTGATTGGAAAGGCAATTCGATCGTCGCTTTAACCGACTACGATTTCGCACGAAATACCCATACGGAGGCTCAACGAAAGGCTACTAAATTATGGTCATGTCTAATTAACCTTGACCAGCAAAGTGGGCAAATGCTGTCTACCTATTAACCCTTGAGACCCTAAGATCAAAATTTGAATTCTCATTTGTGGCCCCTATTCATTTCCTACAGAAGTAGAGGGGAGAGGTTGATAAAATATCATGCAAATTCATCTTGTGTGATCATGTCCGTAATTCTCATGACCACACTGTTTTACAAAGCATTGATATAACAAGGAGAAATTTGATGCTGATCACTCTTAGGGCTTAAAGGGTTAAGGAGACACGCGCATAATTTATTTTAATTATGACAAAATTATTCCAAGCTTAAGTCCCAGGTACTAAACTAGTGTGAAACTAAGGACATACAAAAGGAACACATTACTTTAAACAAGAGAGCCTATTGACAAAACTAATTGTTCTTTATATTATGCTCAGCGTGCCTAATACTTATGATTCATCAGACAGTCAAATAAAGTAGTTTTTAAGCATAAGTCCCATCTTTGCCAATCTTGCAGATCAAGACAAGAGCGAAAATCATCCCAAGGACCTAAAGAGAGATAAAAACACAGATTTTCATTAAAACATTCAAGCATTATCGGCAGCCTTAAACACAATTGCTTATTGCGTTCGACGAAGGAGAAAGGTTACTATTCGAGTCCCGCGGGAGATCCCGTGGTTAGCGTTCTGGCCCCGGTTGCTCGAAAGACGGTTAACTCTTAACCAATGGTTAAGCACCCTAACAATTGGTCGAAAATTAACCGTGGGTTAGAGTCCGTTGCTCAAACGCCGGTTAGTGTTAACCGTGGGTTAAATTTCTTCTAATTATACGTTAAATTTAACGTACCTCGCTACGGGTGTTAACTTGTTAACCATCTGTTAAGTTTGCTAGTAACGTTTCTTATCTTGAAGAATTAATGATTGTCGTTTTTCTCTTTATTGTAACTGCATTAGAAGGTAGTTAGTTTATGTCATCTTACATCTATTTTAAACCATACATTTGTCTAGTTCTATTTTTTCTCTTGTTGCAGTCGTATATTACTGATTAGGCATTGTTTTTATATGTGTATTTTGTATTGTTGTGAAGGCCGTAAGTTAAGTTAACTATTGGGTTATCACGTCACCTTCGTTAAATAAAGAATATTGTATTGTATTGTATTGTATTGTAAATCAGCAAAAGAACAAGGCGGTTGATTTGCTTTTTCGCGGTGTTCGTCCTATATATACTAGGCGAAACTGAAGTAATTTTAACCTCAATGACAACTTGCTCGACGGACTCTCTGCAGCTGAGGTCAAGTCAGGCTACAGATTTTCGCGTGACTCAATTCAGTTTATTACCGACACGCTTGCTCCCGATCTCGAAAGACCAACCGAAAGAAACCATGCACTGAAACCTCAGGAACAGGGTCTTGTTTCCCTTCGCAAATGTAAACAAAGTCGTCTTTCTTTACCTGTTTCAAACCCCTTCAAACCGCTCAAAGACGGTGTGTCTTTTAACAACTCCAAAATTTTATCCGAGCTCGGAGACGGCGTCTTTGGGGGTGGGCTACCGCCAGTTTTCCTTTGTTCCTTGCGGAACTTTGACAGCTCGTTCTTTGCAGTATTCTGCAGGTTCGTGCACTTCTCTCTGACTTTAGCTACCCTTCGGTGTGCAGTTCCTACCGCATTTACGGCGATCGTCACCTCTTCCCATACAATTTACTTGAATTTGTTAGTAGTTGTGTTGGTAAACTTTGATTTTAGTACTGCCTCCCTTTCTTCAAACTCTTGAGTTATCATCGCAGTTTCTTGTACTGAAAAATTTGGTTTTCGTTTCCTGCAGGCGTTTTAATTGACAGGAGGGACTTCAACAGCTTCAAGCTCAAACAAAGAATTTTCGGCAGCCATTTTGCTGCTGAAAGTGGACATAAGAATCGACAGAAGATAGTAAAAAACTTTCGCGGTCTCCGCGGGAAACCCACGGTTAACCAACGGTTAGCATATTTAACCAGCCGTTACCGACTAACATATGGTTTACTTAACCATCTTTCGAGCAACCGGGGCCTGGATGCCATGCGATTTCACGGTTGTATTCGCATTTTTTTTGTCACCATTTTTGAAAAATAAAGAAGAAGTTAACGGTGAAACGTTGACCTTGTCATCTCATTAACTCCGGGTGCGTTGTATTTGAAAAACAATGCTGAGTAGGTGAGTTGCGTTAGCGCAGTGTCACGCAGTAAGGGTAGGGGTTTGAAGTCATACACGACGCTTTGACACCTTAATAAATGAACTTTTCAGATTACTTTAATTTTCTGTAGCCCAATTTTTAGCCAATTTTATTGACATCCCACAGTACAAAAGAATATCTTGTGGATCGTAGTCAGTGTTTGACCTCCTACCTACATGCACTTAACCTAGAGGCCAAGTCAAGTAAATGTAAGAAATACAGGACGCTCTTGCATTTTGGAGGAAAAATGAAATAGTAACGAATTGCAAAGGGAGAGAATAAGCAATAACAATGATAAATACAGCTGCTGATATTCATATTGATAAGTGTTTGATTTTGATTTCTCAATCTTACAAGCTCATCACGGTTTGCACCCCCTCACAACTTCCCCTCACAACCCACCCCCGCCCCCCCTTCCCATTGAACACACTCCCCTAATTTGCAATTATTACTAGTATATTAGAATAAGTGGTTAAAAGCTGAGGGCCACTGCTATGATAGCTTGCATAGCAAGCGTTTCCGCGGGAGTTCTTCGAGAAAATTGGGACACGAGCAAAAAAGCGGAATACTGCTGTGATGCCACGATGGCCCCCCTCCAAATAAGAGGAAATTAAGACAGAAACCTCTGCCGGCCCATGATGCATTTCCACATCACGCAGGCTCGGGGGTTTCCTTAACAACCATTAACGTTTTAGTCACATGCAACGCAACTTACAGATGCGGTTTGTGCGACAACAATTGTGGGCTCAGGAATTTCTAACGCACAGTCTCGACAGGGTATGCGCATCCCACATTAAATGACACCAGTTTTGCAAAACAGCCAGCTACATAAGAGAATGCATCGGCGACCTGCTTCTCTCCTTCCTCTCATTTCTCTCTACCATGTGAGAACACTGCTACGTTTGTAGAAGGGAAGGTGCGAACAAAGGACATTATTATTCATTCAAAATATTTCCCCAATTCTGATTGGCTAAAAGCACACGCATAATTCACCATAACCAGTTACTGATGACCAAATTTGGAAGAATTTGGTGTTTAACGAGGAAATGACGTCAAAAATGCAGCCTTCTACAGGTTAAAGCACCGTTAAACGAGAAGACCTGGGGACGAGGTCGAGTTGTTTTCGCTGTGAAAACTAAAATGGCGGACACTTCACTCGTTTCAAGAGTAAGCACTACAGCTGGAACTAGGCGAAATAACGGCTAAAAACATAGCAAAAACAGCAAGATGACAACTCGGAGGGCGACATCTGCTATTTGGAGAATATTTGAGGAGCTGGACAAACCTAAACGTACGCTATCGAAGATAAACTTTACATCGATGCAGGTAAGCATGTTTTAGCTATGTTTTTAAACTAGGAATTATTTTGAATGAATAATAAAGCAATTAATGAATTCGGCTTTCGTAGGATATAAAGAATTAAGCAGATCTCAGGGTTTAAAACCCCAATTAGCAGGAGGCAACCAGTTAGCTATCTACAAGCGTGGCCGAGGATTTGAACTCGGGACGACCAAGAACAAATCTAGCAAGTGGCCAGAACAGGACTTGAACCCGGGACCGCCAGATTGCGAGTCTCACGCACTCACCACTAAGCCACGCTGCCTCCTCAGCGCCCCGGAGAGCTTGCTCGCAAGCTTACCCCTACGGCATTATGTTGTTGGTACATGTTTATATGTACCCTTGAAAGGAGACAAAGTGCCCCAGTTTTAGTACTATTGGTTCTTTGACATTGCAATTTAAGAGTTCCACTTCCGTAGGTTTAAGTAAAAAAAATTAAAAATACACAGTGGGCGCCTATTATTTCCAAGGGCTTTCACTTTATGGCAAAGCTAGTAAGCCAGCCCCTAGATAGAGTTTTGCTCCCATGGCTCGTGAATCTACACCTACAACATTAAAAGGAGCAGGCATCCCTCACACTAACTAATCAACAGAAAAAATAACACAGGGGTGGGGGGAGGGGAATAAAGGGAGCGAGGGAGGGAGGGATGAGGATAATAAAAATGCAAGATCCAAAGGCTAAACAAAACCCGGTGACTGCCATCAATGCAATACTGAGTAGACAAGCTGGTGACTGACTAATGACAAAAGACAGCACTCTTTGTTGATGTAAATCCCATTTCACTGCATTAAATTTATAACCTGTTGAAGTTAAACAACAAACATAAGTTTACTGTCATAAGTTTACCTGAATAATGACAATCGTAATGCCAACAGCACCAACATAGTACAGTTTGTCCTTGATAAGTTTTTCTAGTTTGTCTTTGCAGGGCTGAAATGATTATCGGACAAAAAATACACCTCAGTTATAACTTGCTTATAACTTGCAGAGTACAATAATGTATTAACTCTTAAAGTCACATCACCCAAAGTAAAGGATAATAATTATCCTTTACTTAGGGGGAAAGAATTAAATTGATATTGGGTACTAGTATTCCCTTTCAATATCATTATGTACAGTCAGGTATTTTTATTATTCACTCATTCACACGTTCACTCCCTGCAATTTTCACCAAAACTTTTCCCAAAGGAATTAAGCCTAGTAAAGGCACGTTTAGCAAAGGAAAACAAAATGGGGAAGAAAACCAAACAAAAGCAGCAAGGGAGAGAAAGCTGATGGTTAAAGTCAAAGGGCAGTGACCATTTTAAACCCAAAGCTACATGTACATATATGTGTACCCTCATCCCAGCTGATGCGTCCATTGTGTCAGTTTCGCATCTGCATTGTTCGCTTAGTTGTGGCCTGCACTGTATCTCAAAATTTTGCCTTCTACACATGTCCATGTGTAAGAAGCTGATATTTAGGATTAGGAACAGAAAGCAGCATATGTGGTTCTCACTTTATAAACAGTGTTTTGGGCAGTTTGGTGCCTATAAGACAGACAGTGACCAAAAAACAGCTCTTCTGTGACTTGAAGCTTCAAAAAGACATTTTCAGCACAATTTCTGGCGGCACAAGTGGGTTAAGTATAGGTAATAGCATGATTTGCAGTGATATTTGGCATAAATACCACGAGTGATATTTCGAAATTGTTGCGTTCGACGTTAGGAGAACGCTTCGTAATCTTTGGGGATCCTGTGGTCGATGGGATACCTGTGCATGCCAGGCGTGAAGATTCGAGATTTTTGGTTACTTGGACGGGCGATGTTCAAAATCTGCGCCATTTTGAATAATTATTAAGCGCGCGCACGAATTTTAAGCCCAATAGCCGGCCAAAGAAATTGCGGGCTCACCTGGTGGACATGCGCACACAACTATTTTTTACGTCATAAGCAATTGTCATATGGCAATCACGTGCATCACTGGTTCCATCAAGGTCAACTAGATGATTACACGGGAATATTTGAGTTCGGCAAAAGAATGAACTTTGGAGTTGTTTTCTAAGCGGGTTTTATCACTGAGCTGATGATTCTGCTAAACTTTTCGGTCAATGCCGTTCAAATCGAGCTGGAACTTCGTAGAAACACACAAATAAAGACCAGGTAACATTTGTGCCGTGAGAAGTTTACCCGTGCGTTTGAGTCTATTTACATATTTGTAGTTTAACCTCTTTCATGCACGAAAAAGTAAGCTTGAGCGTATCAGTGCAGTTTGTTACAACTGTAATGCTTTATTCACGTCTGATATCTCTACGCGGGTAATTTTGCATGATAAGTATCTCGCTCGCTGAAGCAAGCTAAGTTTAAAACATGTTGAACTGACCTACATGAACGTAAAATAATCATGAGATGAAAAGTTTGCACAATGGCAAAAGATTCTGTCCGGTTCTCTGACATCAGTAATCTAGCAGAAACCTAATATGTTTCCGTCGCTCCTATGATCATTGATTTCACTTCAAGTTGTGTCACGCAAGAAGCCAAGACTTTTAACCTTCAAGGCTACCATTTTTTCGAAGTTTGTAGTGACATGTTTATCTTTTTAACAACAAAGAACTTTTTACGATCTACTTTACATTTTTATCGACCATGCTTGAGGGAGAGTAAGACATTTTAAGAGTAGAGAGTTAATGAGTGAGATATTTTGAAGCCGTATACGCGAAGAACATTTTTTACGAAAAGAATGTTTACCTTTTAATTCATGATCTCTTCCATGATTTTGAAATCAAGCTTGACGACACAAAAGCTAATCTGGAGCTAAGAAAACTCGAACGCACTTATTGATCTATGATTACTACTAGTTATACATAATTTCACGAGCCGTTAGGCGAGTGAAATTTGAGACAATTTTGAAATATCACAAGTAGTATTTATGCCAAATATCACCTACAAATCATGCTATTACCTATACTTAACCCACTTGTGTCGCCAGAAATTGTGCTGAAAATGTCTTTTTGAAGCTTTAAGTCACAGAAGAGCACTTTTCTGGTTACTGTCTGTCTTATAGGCACCAAAACTGCCCAAAACACTGTTTATAAAGTGAGAACAACATATGCTGCCTTCTTATTTGTTTATACTACAACCCGCAAAGGTTTTGTAATTTTCACATGTAGGTATTTCAAATTAAGCTGAAATACCACTGCTCTAAGCCAATCAAATTGCAGAAATTTCTCATGTAGTAGTATAAATTAATTAATATTTCTTAAGGAGTACATACAAACTGTATTATCAGGGCTTTCAACAAGCACCGACAGCCGACGAAATGCGTCGGCTACTTTCCTCAGGGAAGTCCGCTACTTTTTTTCCAGAAAGAACTGAGAAGCAACTAGTTTGAGTAACATCGTATATAAAAAAGGATCATCATAAAATCTGAACTGGTATTAAGTTATGCTTCAGTCATATGAACGCTATATTTCAGTCAATTTTTCACAAGTTTATAGGTTTACGCAGAATTTCTTTACGTGCAAAGTACGTAATTTAGTTTTCATCATTCGATCATTGGTTGTAGGAATTGTTTGTGTGGCCAATAAAGAGAAACTTGAATGAAAGCTACATTTTGTCCTCAATTTAATAGCCAGAACGCTGAAAATTGCATTTTAGGGCTTTGAAATTTGAAAATATTCTGGGAAAGCATGCCCCCAGATCCCTCTTGAAAAAGGGGACTAACAGCCCCGGGCCTTGATGATACAGTCGGGTACTCCTTTCAAACCTGCTAGCTACTACAATTTCTATTGAAACCCCTGTGTATTATTGGCAAATATAAATTGAACTGAGAGGTGACAATGGAAAAGGGGCTCAAAATGCTTGTTGATAAACTAGAAGATTCTCCGTTCAATACCCTCAGGTTTGCTTGATGTACAACAAAGAGAAATTTTAAGATGAGATCAAAGTTACTTAGTCAAGTCTCTTGCTCCTAGCAGTGGCCAAAATTAAAAATTCACAGAAAAAAGATCACATTTGTTTTTGTAAAATCATATTAAATAAATAGTATTATTATATAAACACCAGTGAAATACCCGGTGAGCTTTCACATGAAAACATATCTTCACATGTGAAAATAACAATGTCATCTTCACATGAGAAAAGATCACCGTTGCTATGACTACACAATAAATTGCACCTTTCACAGCAAAAAACCATGAAAGTGACAAGATTTGGTATTTCATTGGTGTTTATATAATAAACAGAACATTACATGGCCGCTTAGGGATATGAAATTTCTCTTCTCGTGTGAAAAATATCTAACATGCTTGCTGCACTCACTCATGAAATATTTTTCAGCTCTCAAAGAGAAACTTCGTATCCCCGCGCGGCCATGTACATGTAATATCCTCTATTCATGCCAGAGTTCAACCACAGAGTTTTCATTTGAATAGTCACACCATAGGATTTAATCCACAGATTCAGAAATTAAAATGAGAATTCATCCTCTTACGAGTGAGATGAGTCAGTCTAGGAGTGCGTGTTGTCATGCACTCTTTTACCGTTAAAATTAACTTAAATTACCAAGGTAAATGACTTTTCGTTTAACTGTGGCTTGATGCCTGGTACCCATCTAGCGCCAAATGTTTTAAAAATAAAAAAGATTCATACAAGAAAAGAGCTTTACGTACAGCTTTGTAAATATTTGCAATCTCTTGTCCACAGCCCGTCTTTTCCTCTTTGCAGCAACTGTCTGGAAAATGGTTGTTCTGACCAAGATTCTTTGCACCATACCAATCAGTGTAGTTGTTCCAGCCGCAGCATTTTTCCTAAAATTAAAAAAGTGAAAGCCCTTCCTCTTGTCAGAAAATTCTGAACCAAATCAAAGAATATAAGATATATGACAAAAATATTTTCTTAGTTAATAATGTGCTCTCTTGTACCACTTCTCTGACACCACTCTCATGAGTCATGGGACATATCAAAGGGGGGAATTTCATATATCCCATGATGCTTCGCGACTAATTTCTGTCTTCTCTCCGCGGTGGAAAGAGCATTTGAGGGTTACGAGGGAGATTTTGAACGATCTGAATTTCAAGATGCAGCTCATCCAAGGTAAGTTTCAATGAGCCCTGTTAATCTTTGGTATCTGATTGATAATGTAAAATGTTTCCATGGTCATTTCACGCATTATTGCTCCCGTTTGTGACCCTGTTAAGCCATGCTGTTTTCACTCGCAAATGAATATTTATTCAGATGTCTTTCAATTATAGAAAACTGTCTTTATTCTAAAAAAGTTTTACCCTAATAAATTATTTAAATCGGCGGATAAGGGGTGCTTGATTCTAGTTCTACGCTCTGACCTCTTTCGACCTCTTGATTTCTATGGGTTTGATCGTTTTGAAATATCGCATTTTCTGCCCTTTCTCCCCTAAGATGCAAGGCGACGGTTTCAATTTCTTTATGCTAAGTCCTGCAAAGATGGGACATTTTTTCTTGAATTCACTCTTTTTATGCTGATCAAAACACAAATATTATCTCTTGAGGGTATGATGAGTGTTTAAATTCAATGGTTTATAGTATTAAAGCTTTTTTGTCTCATTATTTTAGGTAAAATTGGTTTCTCATGGTGGCTTTCGGTTGCAACCGCGCGAGGCGAACTTGAAATATACAGGCCAGCAAATGTCATGGATAGCATGCCGTAGGACCTCAACTGGCGTATAAAACCTTTAAAGACATTTCGATAATTCTTTTAGGATCCATTGTAAAGAAGAAGTGGGTGTTTTTGTATCTATATTTCGCCATTTCTTAATAAAGCTGTTTATGTTTGACAAAGATGCTTAGCTGGAGTTGTGTTACGAAAAATATAATTGTTGGAGCTATTACCTTCCTTTGAATTTTATCTCCGATAGACGTCACTTTGTACTTTAACAGTCTCGGTATTTTCGACTACATAAGATGAGCTTGTTGAAGTAAAAGCACGTGCGGTCAACGAATGGTTGATGTACTGTATTGATGAATCATTAAACTGACAATATGAGCACCACGATCACAAACAAGCAACGAAGAGAAATCTCACACCTAGAATATGTATTTAGTTCAAGACGAGTACGTGGAAATCGCTTGTTAATCCATGGAGAACTTTATCAACGCACGTTAAAACAGGACCTACTGAAGCAAAGATCTTCCTCGCTATTGTAGCTTCTAAGAACATTTGCGTGGACTGCCTTGCGATCGTACAGCTAGTTAACTAATAATCGGCGGCCAAAACACTCTCTTTGACTTAACAAGAGATATATTTGGAATAATAAAACATAAATCGTTAATAGATAGACACAGCAAAAATACAAATGGTTTTATCGCCAACACAAGTTGCTTTCCACCGTTGTTCAACTGTCGTGTCCCTGTTAAACTGATAGGATCACGTGCGTTCGGAAGCTTGATAATATAGTATGAAGCGATGCATCATGGGATATATAAAATTCCCCCCTTTGGACATGTCCAACCAATTGCAAATAGGTATTTTAAGGCAGCCAAATGTTTTTGTTGTGAAAATCCGCTGGTGAAATTGTCCTTTTGTCAATGGCACACTCTGATTGGTCAACACTTTTGCCAGGCTTTCTCACAAAAAGACAAAATGTTCAGAGTTAGTCAGCTGTGGTCCCATTTGTGTTTTTCTTATCAAACAATTGCAAAGTTAGCCTGCAAAGTCAGTCAATGTGTTATTTCTTATGGAAGTGGATGACTCCATTGACATTTCAGGTTTACCTGAAAGAAACGTGTACGGCTCCATGAGAGGTAATGGGGTAATGGAACAAAATATACACACATGGCAAGTTTATAACATCTAAGCTGCCATGAAGATGCAAGGAACTGGTTTTTTTTTTTTCAGTTCTGTGCCATGGCAATAGCTTTCGATTGTTTTCGTGAAAATGGTGAAGGAAGACAAAGGTGTTAAACATGATGAACAGGCAAAGTTCTTTGACAGTGTGAGTGTGTTTCCCAGGAAGATACCAGACAACCAATTACGCATTTGATACTAGCATACAAAAGGGTCAAGAGATAAGTTGTTCCAGAATTTGTGGAATATTATAACTTAGTCTTGAATAAAAG
>BOPM01001017.1:90828-102926 GCA_022179025.1 Porites australiensis | reverse complement strand
ACTGCAACTCATTCTTTATTTCGTCAAAGTTAGATAAGTTGGCTGCGACAACGTGACATTAAAAATTTTCCGTTTCAGTCAATTGTTTCTACAAAAAATGTGATGAGTATTGTGGTCATAAAATGCTGTTGAGAGCTTTTATGTTACCATCTATCATGTTCACTTTAACTTCACGGTACTAAAAAAGAATATTCTTATTATTGTTAGACATATTTATAACATAGCTAGAAAATTCGCCTAATCAAATTCAATAGCGCGAGCGTGCTTCATATTCCTATTGAGCACGCTGATGACGTCAATAAACTATTCGTAATTCCTCGAGTTGTTAATGTGAGATCTCCTGAGTGCATCCATAGATCATGAACCGTTTACCATGTGTTTTATTAGGAAATTTAAGAGGAAACGTTTGAATTTGTTAAACGATAGTAAGGAAAAGAGGTGAGTGTTGTTGTTGTTGTTGTTGTTGTCATCTCCGCGAGCTGTGCGGATTATGGCGTGAGCTCATTCTTTGCAAAGTTATTTTCTCTCAATAACAATTTTTCGGTGAATTAATAGTTTTCCGGCACCTAAATATGGATTTTACAATCATTTTAGAGTAGACTTTCTCTCAGTTTCAGGATAAAAACATAAGCTTAACTGTGAGGAAAAAAAACATAGTCACGTAAACATTGACGCGTACTGCTTTGGGCGCGCCCTACAATAATAAAATTTTAAATTAACTGCTGCATTGATCGCTTTGATAATGTTATAAAACAATTAGTTCATGCTGTAGCTGCGCGTATGTTGAGATATTGAGCACTTAGGAAGTTTGGAGAGCACTCAAGAGGCTAGAGTTGCACTCGGCTGCGCCTCGTACAATTCTTACGCCTCTTTCGTGCTCTTCAAACTTCCCGCGTGCTCAATATCTCGACACATGCATGCTGACGCATGAACTAATTGTTAATTTGTAAATGCATTGTATACTCCCCTGACCCCCTTACATTTGTTTGTCACTTTGTTGTAGTAATTAAGCCATGTTGCATATACAAGTTGCAAATAAGGAAGGTCTGTTAAAAGTATTGACCTCCAGATAAGTTCCACCATGGGTCGAGCACTTAAATAGGTGTTGTATAGACATGATAGGAGTCTCTTTAAAGTGAAAATTAATCATCAGTAACAGCAGCACTATTTTCTTTTTGTAGTTGTGCCAAGTCCACCTCAGAATGTTGAAGTTATTGCTAAGACCTCACGAGTTGTGAACATCTCCTGGACACCTGGCTTCAATGGCAACAGTGATATTCTTAACTACACTGTAGAGATCAGTACAGATAATCAGACATTTGCACAAGTTACATGTCCAGGGATATCAAGTAGTGGCTGTGTGGTATCAAGCTCCTTCACAAATGCTTCTCTTGTAGGCCTTCATCCTGGAAGAACATATTATATTAGGGTGTTTGCTACTAACAATGTTGGTTCCGGTACCGCTAGCTCAGTAATCACCACAACCACAGATGAAGAAGGTATAATGTTACATAAAATTTTTGTTGCTTCTCTAGCCTGAAAAAAACACCCAGCATTCTGCGAAGCCACCACCACTGGTTTCCCCCAAAATGACTGCAGAAATGCTATCTTGATGACAGGTCACTACCCAGATCTGGGTAGTACTTCTGATTGGCTGTGTCCTGAGGGAATTTGCCTCAGCCAATCACTGAAGCACTACCCAGATCTGGATAGTGACACGTCATTAGTACGGAGTTTCTGTGCTTATTCCTCAGACAGCATTCCGCAGAGAAAACAGTGGTTGGTGTGGCACAGGGTTGTCAAAATGCGCTGGTGATCGTCGCTTTTGCCAGCTACCTTGAGGTTTTCGCTGGCTGTAAATTGTTGGAGAAAAACATAAAAACAAATATTAAAAAAGATGCAAAATAGAAAAAGAAAAAGAAATTGTTTTAATCATGTACTGAAAGTTCTATTTCATGATTTTTAATGTGTTTTGTGTAAATAAAAATATATGGACATAACATGTACTAGGACATGGCATCTTGGAGAATAATGAAATGGAAAATTAAAAAAAAAAGGTTAATGATTTTCATTCAAAACAGATACTTCTCTTGTTATCATTGCTCTCTGGCTCAGGAGAGCCAATTGCAGCAAGCGCGAAAACCTCAAGTCTGTTTTGCTCACGGGGGTTTCGACCCCGGACCCCCAACAGGGTGCCACCCCTGCACCCCGCTGGGGGTCTGGGCGGCTCACAGACTCCACAGCTGGTAGGGGCCTCTGGCCCCCAGTGCCGGCTTCTTTTTCTTATTCTCCTGCTACTTGAAATCTTGACAACCCTCAGAAAGTTGTTGTTTTTTTTTTCAGGTTACTATTTATAATGAGGTTTCTGTAATAAAAGTTTTCTTGTTTTACAGTGTACATGTAAATTTCTTGCTCTTTTGTTTAAAAATAATGTAAAGTACATTTTACTTTAAAGAACACACATAGGGTGCTTTCCATTGTACAAAAATTACGGTTTGAAATTTCGATGGAAGCACCCATAGATTATGTTATGGTCACCACCTGAGAACGTTATAGTTCTTTAATTTAAAGAAACAGCAGTTCAGCTAATGTTTCACTGTGATGAAGTGTACAATGTACAGTCTCTGGAAGTTGATCAATCTGTCCGGTAATTGTCTTCAATGTTTAAGGGAATTGACCAAACAGGAGCTAATTTTAGTTGGACATTGTCTGATGGATGTCCAGCTGCTATTGGCTGCTTTAATTTATACTAAGTTAAAGTTCTTGTAATAGACAGTCTTGACTAAACCCTGCATGAAATGTCTGTTCAAAAGAACCCATTCCAGCAGCCAAGTCCAGTTAACTGTATGGACACTTTTTCTGCTTCATGATGGTCCCTTACAGGGTTTTTAATTGCAATGTAGTTGTTTTCCATTATTTCAGAATATTTGCTATAATTTTTTGTATATTGGTGTTTTTGTTATTGTAGTACCAAATGCTCCACCAGCTAATGTCATGGGAAACAATGAAACCTCTACCAGAATTTTTGTGCAGTGGGATGAAGTTCCAGCAAACAATCAAAATGGCATCATAGTGAACTATACAGTCACCTACACAAAGTTGCCTAATGGTAGTCCAACAGCAGAGGTGGTGATTGCTCCAAAAAGAAATATTACATTAGTTGAGTTGAACAAATTTACCAATTACAGCATCACAGTGTTTGCGTCTACTTCTAAAGGAGGTGGTAGCAGAAGTGATCCCATTTTTGTCATAACAGACGAAGATAGTGAGTACAATTCTGGTGTTCATTAATTTTTACTGTAGCCATTTTAGTTCCTTAATTTACGTCATGTATCAGCACTTTTATCTGTTCTTTTTTAATTATCAGAGTGAATTCGTATAACCTGTTTCTTATATGCTAATGAGTCACGCAATATCGTTATGACCAGCTTTCGTACTCACGGGTATTTCACATTAGAATGTACTGCACTTTTCCAAAACAAATGGTAAGTTATCTCAACCAAGAATATTCCGTACGAGGCAAAAGTAGTACTTTTAAATATACTCGGTTTGTCTTTTAGCTGATTTTTGTAGCTTTTCAATTGCCACAGCCAGACGGAAATTGCAGCATCGGTTGTTTGACAATTTTCAGTTATTCAGGAAAAATCCAACGGTTGAGTTATCACGACATGCAAATTTGTTCGCACCCTCTTATATTTCTAGTCTCCTGAGGCATCACAGGTGCTCTCGTTCTTTACGCTCCAGTGGGCAAGAACTGCTCTTTGTGCCACTGGCTAAACTAATGACTTATCGAGATCGGGCGTCCAGCATTGCTGCGCCAAGGCAATGAAATCACTTGCCTCTTAGCATTCGTAAATCTCCATCAATCGCTATTTTTAAGAGACATTTAAAGACCTATCTTTTTAAAGAAGCCTACGATTTTAAAGTTCTATTTTTAATAGACGTTTTTTAATTCCTTCATTATCTGTAATTTTATCTTAGTAGTTTTAGATTTTAGATTTTTAACTTTCATTTCTTGTACAATGTATATATTTTTTTTAAGCTTTGTAACTAATTTATCTCGGTATCTTACATGATTTTATTTTTTAGCTTTTAGGTTGTACGTTAACATGATCATTGTAAAGCGCTATGAAAGAGTAGCTGAATATAGCGCTATATAAATTATTATTATTATTAGAAACATGGGTGAAACTCTGGCGTCCAGTGTAAAATTAGCATCTGACATGATTCCAACTTTAACCAGGAATTTGTAGCAGTGGTTTCAGTTTGGTGCTCGCCTGCTCAATCGTTCTACTTATTAGCATTTAGCGTTTTTCATTAGCATACAAGAAACGGGTTACACGAATTCACCCTATAAGGTGGGAAACACTCAAATTATCTCGTGGGACTTGAGGTGGATACAGCGTGTGTAACTCTAGTCCACTGAAATTGTACAGTGGAAGGTTCTCAGTAAGTGCCAGCAACCAGCTAAAAACTGGACACTTTTAATTTTGAGCCGCCTATTCTTTGGGGGAAAAGGGTACGGTGAGAGAGCAAGAGCCTCAAAATGCCTTCTGGCTTCAGCAATCGACTGCCAAGCCACCTTCTTTACTATCCTAGATGCCTACTTCAAAACTTAATGAGAACCCGGAGAATTACATGTACCAGGCAAAACTGTCTGTCCCATTGTTCTCTTTCTCCAGGATAATCCTACTTGTATGTCCGTTTCAGTTATATTTTTAATCATGGCGCAAAAAATATTACAATCTCAATCTTTTTAATACCTTGCTGCTTAATACACAGGTGTTTCCAATACTGTCCTCTATCCGTGCACTATGTATTGAGTTGATCAAATATACTAATTAGAAGAAACCCATCCACTAAAATACTACTTACATGGTCAATAAATAATTACTTCATCTTTCAACTCCCACTTACATATTGCCAACGCTTTGCTTCATATGGATTCTGCTTAGCCTTTCTTTCTGTGATGCCAGGTTTTATTATTGCTCATTCTATAATAAGCTGAAAACAGCCGACTATAGACCTGTCCCTTAGATGTTCAAAAGGTGTGTTAACACTATTCACCAGATAAATCTCTATCCACTGGATAACGTATTTGTTTCCGTAATACGTATCCACTGAATAGTGATCTTTTTGGAGGATAGTACTATTCAGCTTTTGAACAACTGAGGCCTGAACGTTTCTTCTACTCAGTTCTTACTCCACAGAACTGAAATGACTTGGTTCAGTTAAATATGTTACATAACAAACCAGTAATAATCAAAGAAAGGCTCTCTCTCCCCTGGCAAGTTTGCAACGACATTGTAAGACTTTCACAAGACGCGCGTCTTCGTCGCCTGGTTGGGTCGCTTCGCAACCTTATTAATTAAAAAGCTCACTTTGCTCGCTTTAGTGTCACTAACAAATTTTTACCCTGTAGTACTGGGCCCAGTTGTTCAAAAGGTAAATAGCGCTATCCATCGGATAAATCACTCTCCAGCGGATAAGTCATTAAGAAAACCGATTGCACTATCCACTGGATAGAGATTTATATCCACTGGATAGCGTTATCTACCTTTTGAACAACCAGGCCCTGATCAGTAAAAAAGAAGTCGACTTGGTGCAAGTCTATGCCCTCTTTTCAATGCGAAATCTGGATGGATTCCAGGTTTTTGTCCCAACATCTTTTAATCAAAGACGGTTCAGCGGTTGTCCCAGTGATGCAAATAATTGTTTTATTGTTTTTTAAAAACCTTTTTCAGGGCCAAGCGCTCCTCCAGTCAACGTCTCGGCACGTAACCTAAGCTCTACTAGCATTTTGGTACAATGGGGCGAAGTGCCGGATACTGATAAAAACGGCATTATACTTAGTTACACTGTTAATTACCAAGCAACTCCTGAAGGCAGTCTACAACAAAACCAGGTAGCGAATGCTTCAACGAGGGAAGTAACGCTGACAAGACTCAAGAAGAATACAGGATATAAAATTGAGGTGTTCGCTAATACTTCAAAAGGTGGTGGAAAGAAGAGCGAACCTCCAATCACGGTGCACACGAACGAAGACAGTAAGTATACCATTGCACAGGTTGCTGCTGCAGCTTTAATGGGGCTAGCCACAGACGCTTTTATAGGTTTTTAGTATTACCCAAATTTCTCCTGATACAGGGTGTACATGGAGCCATCCACTGATGGTAAACTTCGTCTGGCGTTGAACATAGCGTCTCTCAATACTTTTACCAGTCGTTTCCTCTCCGAGTCGTTTCGCCAACGTCCTGTTCGGTAACGTCTTAAGTAATTTCACTTACGGGTTAGGTCAGTACTCTTACTTCTTTCGTCTGATCTGCGACTGAAAGAACAAGGCATATACATGTGAATCGCTCGTTTCGTTTCTTAGCCAACTGGACATTAGCGAAACGACCTCGTAGGCGAAACGACCGGTCACCTTTCAATTGAGGTATGATATCCCATCCAAATAACCGCACGAAACCCCGGCACAAAACAAAACCCATGCTTAAATAGACCTTGTCAGGGTTTTCGACGCCATCTTGACGAGTAGGCAAACGCGTGAGAAATGACACTGATTGTATGAGAATCTAATGTCCAATAATTTCTGTAAATCGGCTGTTCTGAAAAAAGTATGGTTTGTAAACTAAAGCTTCGCTCCTAAGGATTCTACCGAAAAAAATTAAGGACGTTACATGCACTAGAAGACCTAGAACCACTTTTCTAAATTCTCTATACATTTGTCTGTAAGAAAGTCCCGGGAAATGAAAATTACAGACAAATTTATGGAAAATCTAAAGCAAGCCTCTGAAGAAATTTAAGCACAGGTACGCCTCCAAAATTGTTTAGGACAATCCTTTGCTTTGTAGCGTTAGTTTGCAATTGATATTTTTTTCAGAACAGCCTTTTTATGGAAATTATTCGACATTAGATTCTCGAACAAACAAGGATGCGCTTTTTCGAGGGGAGCAATTGTTCCGTAAACAAAATAACCAAGAAAACAAGTTAAATTAGGCAAATATTATAATGTACCTCTTGCTTGCTTGTTCTTTACTTCAGTACCAAGATTAACTTTATACTTGTTCATCAGAACCGGAGGGTGCACCACGAAGCGTTAGTGGACGTAACACCAGTTCAACCAGCATTTCAGTATCGTGGTTAGAAGTGCAAGCTGAGCTACAGAATGGTATCATTACTGGTTACACTATAAAGTACCAGTCACTGACAGAGAATGACAATGGAGTTGTAGAAGCTGGTCCTTATGATCGTCAGGCCAACCTAACAGGACTGAAGAAGTTTGTTGTATATAATATTTCAGTGACTGCCTTCACAGTGAAAGGAGGTGGACCGCCTAATTTTACTGTTGTTAGAACAGACCAAGATAGTAAGTCTTACAACACTTTTATTATTATTTATTTATTATTACTGCTATTGCAATCAGTGTCAGCGTTTGTTTTGACAATGACAATGGGGTTGAACAGGCTGGTCCTAATGATCGTCAGGCCAACCTAACAGGACTGAAGAAGTTTGTTAAATATAATATTTCAGTGATTGCATTCACAGTGAAAGGAGGTGGACCGCCTAATTTTACTGTTGTTAGAACAGACCAAGATAGTAAGTCTTACAACACTTGTTTTTCTTTATTGCTATTGCAATCAGTGTCAGCGTTTCTTTTTCTTTTCTTTTTTTTTTTTTTGGGGAGGAGGGGGGTTAGTATAGCGATGCTCAGGCTGACGTCATGATCTCATCTATCGATGTTTATTTGCTAACCTTAAGCGCATTTTTAAGTATGATCGTCGCGGTTGTAGTAGCAATGTAAGCACTACGCCATTCAGTCCGATTTGCCCCAAACCTCAGTTTCAAAGCGAGTTTAAGCGCAAAGCCATTGATATGAAAATAATTTTCTTTTTATCTTTGTGCAAATTTAACTGATTATTTGCACTTAGCCTCGTTTTGAAAACAAGAATTTTTGGAACTCGGAAGTGGCTATTACAAAATTGCAGCATATTTTCGTTGGACTTTGAAACTAAAGCCAAATCAGCTAGTCTGCCGTGCCGTCTTCGGATGGCCTAGCCTTCCACGGAGACGTTCTTAGGGGTTCGTCATGCGTTCCTGGCCCACTAACGGCTGCTGATTTGAAGAGGATTTCTACGAAGTTTCGTCAATTTTAACGGGTATTTTTAAATATATTGCCGTTTGTGTACATTGCTTATGATAGTGAAAAAAGCAAAATACAATGAAATATAAAATAAAATGAAACAAACATAAGACAAGCGCTCTTACATTGCTCGCAAAGTAAGCATATTTAACACTTGCGCGCGCGCTGAGATCCCGCCGAGGAATAAGTTAAAAGGGGACGAAAATAGGCTTAATTTCTACTGAAAACTTCAAAGCATTTTTATCAGCTTGTCCTCGCACTTTTTTCTTTAAAAACTTATTGCCTGCAAATCTCCTCATGATAAAGATGTACAATAAAGGGATATGAGCATACATTTTAAACTTATAATCCATTATCTCATAGTTTAAACTTACTGGATAGATGAATCTATATGTTAAATAAATGATTACTATCACCAACTGGTCCTTAATTTGGTAGCACTTGCCAATGAAATTCTCATAAATTAGCAAAGCTGTATTCTTAAATTGGGCATCAACTGTAATCCTGTTTGTCAGAGCCTGATGGTGCACCACAAAATGTGACAGGAAGAAACACCAGTTCAAGCAGCATTTCAGTATCGTGGGAAGATGTGCAAGCTGAGCTGCGGAATGGTATCATTACTGGTTACAATATAACGTACCAGTCACAGACAGAGAATGACAATGGATTTGTAACAGCTGATCCTAGTAATCGTAAGGCCAACCTAACAGGGCTGAAGGAGTTTGTTAAATACAATATTTCAGTGGTTGCTTTCACTGTGAAAGGAGATGGACCGCCTTCTGTTACTGTTGTTAGTACAGATCAAGATAGTAAGTAAAATGTTTTGCCAATTTCCCCTTATGTTATGTTAAAGTACAATTATTATTCAAGTAGACCTCTATCGCAATTGTTTGAAGAAAGATATAATATCGAGGCTTGGGTTGACATAATTATAACCATCTCCACCCAAGCTTCTACCTTGCTTCATTTTTTTGTGCTTACTGCTGCAGAATTCGGGAAAGGTTTCTGGTAGGTTTTCACTATCCCCTATTGTTGAAACGGTGAACAGTGAAACAATGAAATCATTCCGTGTTAAATAGGAAAACTGACTGCTGAACTGGATAGAAGCCCAGCGTAATGCGAACATCAGTGCCCGTTTATTACAAATGCACACACTTAGGTACTGCAAAGGCAGTGAAGCAGAAAAATGTAGCAAGTTCCAAGTAAAGTTCCTTGGTCGATAATGTAATAAAGATGATATCGCGTCTGCTGCCTGTCAGGAAAAAACCCTTAACTAAGGAGGAAACCTGAACCCTCTCGAAAGCAGAGCCAGACACTCAACAGGAACCTCGAGGGAGAGAGGTTGAACTAGAATACAAAATTATGAGTACATCAACTACGAACTACAATCAATTCAAATGACACACACACAAAAAAGCATTGACAAACGAAACTGAAGCAGTGATGTCAGCTTAGAATGATCACCTCAGTAAAATCCCGCCCTTTTATACTTGATTCTCCGTGACAGCTGTCAATAAGATGGAACCGTGAAAACAATAATTTGCTGCTCTTCTTTGAACCGCAGCAAATAACAATTTTAGCATGTTCCATTTATTTGACTGAACACAGTTTAAACGGTTGTGTTGGGGTGGTAACCATTCATTTATATGTTACTTGGGGCTATGACAAGAGCATACTGCTCTTTAAGGTCAATTCTCTGCTGAAGTCATTTATTGCCTTCACCCGATCACAAAATGCTTCGTTAGAGTTATGAAGAAGATCTCAAAAAAGACTTTAATCTGAGAGCACTAATCCTAATAATTTTGGGGTGAATTTTTGCTGGCATAGCATTACAAAAACTAGACCATTAATTCATTAATGGAAGGATGCGTGTCTGGCGCTTCTCGCTCGCGTAACAAACACGAAAAAAATAAATAAATAAGTGAACATAAAACAATGAGCTCTCGATATTAAAAATCGACCCTCGACACCTCCAACAAAAGTCGAACTCGTTTATCAGAGCCAGATGGTGTACCACAAAGTGTGAGAGGACAAAAGTTCAACCAGCATAAGAGCAATGGCAACAGTTTATTCATAGGTGCAGATTTTAAAATGCCGCTTAGTCTGAACATCAGTAACTTTATAATTGTTTATCAGAGCCAGACGGTGCACCGCGAAATGTGAGAGGACAAAACACCAGTTCAACCAACATTTCAGTATCGTGGGAAGCAGTGCAAGCTGAGCTACGGAATGGTATCATTACTGGTTACACAATAAAGTACCAGTCACTGACAGAGAATGACAATGGATTTGTACCAGCTGGTCCTGATGATCTTCAAGCCAACCTAACAGGACTGAAGGAGTTTGTTGAATACAATATTTCAGTGATTGCATTCACAGTGAAAGGAGGTGGACCGCCTAATTTTACTGTTGTTAGAACAGACCAAGATAGTAAGTCAAATATCGTCCTTTTTTTGTTCTGTTCTTACAACACTTTATTATTATTATTATTATTATTATTATTATTATTATTATTGCTATTGCAATCAGTGTCAGCGTTTGTTTATTTGTTTGTCTGTTTTTTCGGGTTAGTTTAGCGACGCTCAGGCTGATGTCATGATCTCATCTACCGATGGTTATATGCTAACCCTGACTTTTTTTGGAACACGATCAATCGAACTTACATGTATTTCAGGGCTCTATTTCTGAATAAAAGTGCAGCCGCATGTTCTTTAGTTTAGTACCAAGACTAACTTTATACTTGTTTATCAGAACCGGGGGGTGCACCACAACTCGTTAGTGGACGTAACACTAGTTCAACCAGCATTTCAGTATCGTGGGAAGCGGTGCAAGCTGAGCTGCAGAATGGTATCATTACTGGTTACACTATAACGTACCAGTCACTGACAGAGAATGACAATGGATTTGTACCAGCTGGTCCTTATGATCGTCAGGCCAACCTAACAGGACTGAAGGAGTTTGTTGACTACAATATTTCAGTGGTTGCATTTACAGTGAAAGGAGGTGGACCGCCTAATTTTACTGTTGTTAGAACAGACCAAGATAGTAAGTCAAATATCGTCCTTTTTTTGTTATGTTCAAAGTATTAGATTTTTCATGTGCAAATTCCATGTAAATTAATTTTGGTAGTGCAAAAGAAAAAAACCATTGACATGTGTTTCAATAATTCTTGAGCTACAAATATTGTTGCTCTTCTCTAGGTATTATGCCATTTTTATTGTTAAACTAGCCCATTCTATATGTTGATCGTTATTAGACAAGAGATGAGATGGAACCATGCATATTTCTTTCAACATGTTTCAACTTTTTGAACAACACGAGCTAGTCATTAATCGACAAATTTTGAACCTTGTGTCATTGGCTTCAGATTCTTTACTTTTTAGACAATCAACTATGAATCATTAATAATAAGGACAAGGCAATTCTAAGGCTCTGATTGGCTTAGCCATCATGGTATATGAGCCATTATACCATGCTCTCCTTATACGGTAACTGTACGCGTCTGCTCAAAATTTAAATCAAGCTGAAAATCGGTTGTTTTTACAAATAAAGTCGGGAAGAATTCTCGATATTTTAAGGGCGTTTTTAATAAAACAATTATTCCACTCGCACTTGTTGGATATGAGATGATTATAACCAACTCATATTCAACGCACACTCGTGGAATAATTAACAATTATTCTTTGAAATCGAGGTGAAAAGTGGCTAATATTTATCGAGCCGCGAAAGCGGCGAGGTAAATATTCCCAAAGCCTCTATTCACCGAGATTGAAAAGAATAATTGTTTTAGTATATACACACGAAGTGATCTCAACAAAATCAGAGAGGAAACCATTAAAAAGTACGATTCGATTGACACAGATCAAATCACGCGTAAGTTTAAAAATAGATCTTTGCAGAATTTTCAAACATGGCAATTCACAAGTTTATCATTTCGCAAACAACAGCGTAATGG